>BMAV01014168.1:1502879-1523564 GCA_019973955.1 Trichonephila inaurata madagascariensis | reverse complement strand
AATATATATATATTTAAAAAAACCTTGTTAAGATGAAAAGCATAGGTGAGATGGTATTCTAGCGATAACAATAAATATATCACATTATATAACTTCTCAGTGCAAATACTTTTCCAGTAGAAACTACTTTTTACACATACCGAAGAAACACATTTCAATAAAACTTGTTCCAGAAACTAATGATAAAATATTGCCTTGACGAGCATTTATATTCAACACTTGTATGATTTTGAACATAATTTCGGCAATTTATTGTTTTTTTTTTTTTTATAAGTGAAACGCGGATCTTGTTATGTTCCTCACAATGCGAAGGGAGGACAGAGGGGGAATGAAAAGTCGTGTCTAGAAAAAGACTTAATTTGTTTACAATCGATTCTAGAATTCAGTCAAAAAACTTAAATCAGTGAAGGTCGTTTTTACTTCATGTCGATAATAAGGATCATTTTATTCAGAATACTCAGCTAATTTCTAAAATATATTTTTAATATTATGTACATTCACTTTGTTATATAATACATATATAATTTTTTTTATCAAAACAACACAAAATACATACGAAAAATCAAAATACACACACACAGTCGAACCTCTATGTAACGAAATCGCTAAATCGCAAAAAAAAAAAAAAAAAAAATCCGTTGTATAGAAAATTCGTTATATAGAGATTCACCTTTGAATATACTTCATAAACCACATAAAACAAATTATAAATTCATAAACACTACATATTGAAAAAAAAGTAATTATTCACACCTTTTTGTTAATTAATATCTATTTATTTTATATATATATATATATTTTACCCATCAAAAAAAGAAAAAGAAAAACTTTAAGGGAAAAAAAAAGAATGTCGAGAAATACACTGTATTTTCAACTTTAAGGAAATAATTTTAAACGCGCATTATTTTATAACAAGAAATTTTAGACACACATTACCACATGCGTCCTTAAATTTAAGTACTCATAAAATCTGTTAAACTTTTTTTTTTTTTTTTTTTTTTTTTTTTTTTTTGTCTGAAAAAATGCTTTGATGGAATCGAAGATGTTTCTAGTGAGCTGGATAATGGGGTTAAGGGTTGCTAAACCCAGAATTATATTGCTCTCGATGAGTTAGGCACCAGTTTTAGATTTATGACTCCATTAAAACGTGAGAAAAGAGAGGACAACTTAAAATGTCCAGAAATACTAGAAAAATAGAGAGAGAAAAAAATTGAATCACAAGAGAAAAAGTTCGTTATGTAGAAAATGCACTTCGCTATTGGAAGGCTATTTTACGAAGAAAATCGTGAAATGTTCTTAATTCCCGAAAAAAGTTCGCTATATAAAAAAAATTCGCAATATAGAGGTTCGTAATATGGAGGTTCGATTGTGCGTGTATATATATATATATTATCAAACATATCAAAGAACGGCCATAAAATTTAGGAATATTCAATAGGTTATTCACTTTTACGAGTTAAATTAAAATAATTTGGGAAAATTAAACTATATGGAAGGATAAAATGTACGTTAAATCCCGCAGAGGGAATGAAAGAGTGAATATTAACGTCCCCTTATTCAGTTACTCGAGGGCTTTTGGCGACGGACTTCATCATTTTGAATCATGGTCAAGTGACGAGGACGACACCTGAGCTGGCACTATCATCCTTACCCCACGAACGGGAGGACGTTTGAAATCACACAGAGAGATTGAAATCCAAAAGAAATTAGGGATTTTTTGAAAACGCTGTTCTATTTTCTATTGGTTTTTTTTTTTTTTTTTGTATCTAAAAGGTACTCAAATTTGGATTTTTATTTCATATTTGATTCAAAATGAAAACAGTATTACAGTAATAATTTCAGGCCAATTTACACCGCGGTAGTGAAAGGTCACGGTTACGAGTTTGTGATTTGCATAATTGTACTCAAGGCCTGTTGCTACTAAAGTAACTGTCAAGAATCAGTCCTTACGTGAATGACATGTGGAAGTTTGGAGAGTCAGGTGCCAGCTCAAAAATGTCACCCTCTTCACTTGAGTGGGGTTTAGTACTATAAAGTTCGAAATTTTGAACCATAATCACGCCACGAGGATGACAGTCAGGAAGGGATGTTCAAAATTTTGGGGTCCCCGATGTCAGGCTGATACATGAAGGGGGCAGCGATGATCGAAAGTTAAAAAATCGCTGACCTAGAGCCAATATTGATCAGCTTCTTTACAAGGAGGTTACCACTAGGATGCTGTGGTGAACATCGAACGCCTCGCACAAACCAACGTAATTTTTTTGTAATGAAAAATATCATTTAATGAATTTGTATGAAGGTACTCTAAGTTGGTGGTTATGATATATAAATATAAACACATCAAATTCATGACGAAATTTTTTTAAAAAAGGGATAAGTTTGCTGAATCCCTTAGAGTAAAATTGCAGGCTCACGCGATTTTAGGTGCAGCGAGAATCATCCCACAGTAAAGGAAGGAAGATTCGCAAGAAGCTGCAGATGTCCTTTTTTTCCATCGCTAAAACTCAGAAGGAGTGTCAGAGCGGGAGGAAATGGGATTGAAGAAGCTGTTCATTTTGCCAACATTTAGAGGTGGATACAAAGGGCATTCAAGAATGGCTGGATTTCCACAATCAGGAGCTGACAATGGGTGAACTCATAGAAATGCATGAGCAAGATATTGAAGAGTTCTCGAGGGGCAGGGCAAAGTTGACTCAGCCTTTTATCCCTTTAGTGGGTCAATAAAGGAGTACTAAGTTTGTTTGGGGACTAAACACTGGGGATTTCGCTTCAGATTAACCACCTGATCGAGATATCAGCTAATGCACCTCAGCGCCTAATGGTGACGTAGACTGAGATGGGCACAGTAGGCCTTGTGCACCACGGGCTGCTGCGCCAACTGAGTTTAGTAGACATTGAAGATCTTGAGTCTCTTTAGACCAGTTCAGTTAGAAGATTGGATGACGGTTGAGAATTTGATAGAAGGCCTCAGTTTAATTGTAAAAGGGTTAAAAATTTTTTTTAGAAAATATAGACCCCAACGAAGAGATAAGTTTTTCAACAAAATAAGGAATAAAAAAAATTATTAACATACTACGAGGAAATTTTGCGAGTGATAAAAACTCTTTGAGCCTGCACATTATTTAACATTTACATCAAAATAGTTACATCAAATGTGTTTAATGCAACCATTTACATCAAAATAGCTTCGTTTTGCGATTTTTTATTGGTGTTACCCAATATTTTATAAAACCCCTTTTTTTTTTTCTAAATTATTATTTTCTTTCGTCTCCGGCCCCAACTAAAAATAATTTATATGTGCTGACTTACGCGGTTATCTCTCGTCCATCGCGTAAGTTCAGGGTATTACTGTATAGTAAATTATTTAATAAATATGTCCTGTATAAGCGAGCTACGAATAAAAAAAAATTATGTCAATAAAAATATGAGCCGCGTTTTATTTTAAGGTGTATTTAAAAAAAAAAGCTTATTGCGTATTGATCGCATTGGTTCACGGTTTTGTGCTTGTCAATAATATTATCATATTTCATACCTCAATTTTAGTATCGGGAACTTTCGCTACGCGTTCAATTAACCTTGAACATCTGAGGAATAAAAGTTAAAGAAAAAGAGATCTGAGCAATCACAACAAATAACGCGACTCATTGAACAAGGAAAAGCGAAAAGACATTCCGTACTTCCTCAACGGGTCAAGTACAAGAATATTGAAAGAAAAAAAAATACATTAAAAGGCGGCGAAAAGCGTGTCAAGTTCAAAAATGCGAAATTAAAAATACGTGACGGTTTTTTTTTAATTTCGATTTTGCTCAAAATATTTGGTTTCTGAAGGATAACGTATTATCGGTCAGCCATGAGATCTATTCCGGGTTCTTTGTACAATCACTTCAGATTCTGCATTTCTTGCTTCGTTGCCAAAATTTAAAAATAATTTTCTACGTATATTCGAAAAGGGAGGAATTTAGTAGGGAGGAACATACCAAGTAAATATAGAAGATTTTATTAAAAATATAATTTATGATAGGATATGGATGAGATTAAGAAATTTCATTGCAAAACTGTAGGAATTGAAAACAACAACTTTTGCGATTTACAGCTATTATCTGGGAGTTGGAAATATTTTGAAGTGTAAGTTGTAGTGCATAAACAACCATTTCAAAAAAATATGTGAATTTATATCAAAAATATTATTTAAAAAATTATAACTATATCTAACTATTAATTACAGTTGTTTAATGTAGCGGCCGACAAACGTTTTGACCTCACGGACCATTAAATTCATAATTTAAATCCTGCGGAACACTAATTCATGATTTTTTAAGTGTTAAATATATTTATAAGAAAAATTGTTGTGTAAGAACACATGAAATAGTTAGTAAAATGAAACTATTAATTGTAACCAAATTATGAAAGCTTTATTAATAAACCATAATAAAGTAAACAAAAAAAATAAACAAAAATCCAATTAAAAAATGGTTTAAGTATATTAAATTTTTAGCATTATATGCATTCCTTATTTACCGTACCGTTATTCTAAGAGGTAACATTTTTATAACTTTTCACGTATTCTTATGAATTGAATTATGTTTCAATGCATCTTAAAATATAACTTATGGAAGTAATGAGTAAGTATATTCCACACATTTTTCTGGAGACCAGTGAAATTTTCTCGCGGACTACTAGTGGTCCGTGGACCACCACTTTGGCGACCTCTGGTTTAATGTATGTTAGATTTAATATTTTGCATTTAAAAAAAAAATAGTTCCTTTAGCTTGAATTGTTTTAATAAATAAGCAAATAAATTAATTGTTTTTAATAAATAATTTCTTAAGCGTTGTGAGTCAGACTATAATTGTCGCAATTTAACTTCTTTATTTTTGTACCAAATTTTTTCCCCCTCTATAAAAATATATTTAAATAAAATAATTCACAAAAACGGAAATACAGTTAACTATGCAACATTTCATAGAAGAAACCACAATTTTTTTTTTAATAATTAGCGTGATTTTATAAGTTTAAAATATTATACTCATTATACTCTTATGTATTATGCATTGATATAAACAATACAAATTCTATGGATATATAATTGACCCAATAGCTATCAAATATTATTCAGAATAAGATATATTAATATTCCAGAAAAATTCTAAAACTTTTTTTAAAAAATGTATTTGCGAAAATATAATCTTTATAACTTTTTATTCAAGAGGAAATCTTAATAATTGTTGAAAAAAATATTCTTTTTTATCAAGTCAGTATTTTAAAATAAAATCAACTATTTAAATTGTATTGCATGAAAAATTTAGCAGATTATGGTAATTATCAACCATTGCAACATTCTGAAATACTTTTAGATCCGTATATATATATACATATTATTTTTTATAAGAAATGAGTAAGAGATATGATCCTATAATTGCCAAGGAACCTTAATAAGTGCAATTTGTCTGTTTCTTTCAGATTATCGATTGAGGATAAGATCAATATGAGGAAATTTAACTTAAAAAAAAATCCAGCTCTTTGTTTAAGAGAATCATTAAAAATTTATTCACATTGCAGTAATTTTCTAGAAATGTTTACCGTAGCTCGTGATGAGAATTCAACAACTAATACAAATACAGAATCCCGTTTTAATTTCTGAAAATTAATTTTTAAACTAATTTTTTTTTAGAGACGGAAATCCAAAAGAAGTACTCAATCTTCCCTGCTAGAAACTACACTACTACTACAAAAATGGTATATACCGTAAAATTCGATAATAACGCGCACTTTTAGCACAAAAAATATCATCGATGTTAAACGGTGCGCGTTATACAACGGATATAAAAATTATGGCTTTAAAAATAAAAGAAGATGAGCATAGAAAAAGAAGATAACAATACGAAATACTGTTTATTTAAAAGAAATGGCATTCCTATTGAACTTAAAGGCTGCAGTTCTAAAAATATACCGTTTTCTTTTAAAGCTTGGAATAAAACCTCGAATAAATGACTTCAAAATATAAGAGCAATCAATATGCATGTACATTTAAGGTTTCTTCGTAAAAAAAAAAAAAAAAAAAAAAAGGGTGGGTGGGTGCGTTATACACTGAAATTTACGGTGATAATATTGTACTTTAAGAGCACCTTAGCCCTGTTGTCACAATTACTGTTTCATTTTAAGTAAAATGTGTTATAATTTCTGCAACTATTCGAAGTTGGATGATTTCAAGGGAAAAAAATAAAACATTAGAGTTGCAATTGTTTTATTTTTAACTTTTAAAAGAAGTAGGAGAAAATTTAAAAATAATTTAAATTTGCTTCGCTTTACTAAACAGCAATCCATTTAATTTCAAAACTCTGTTTTAAAATGCTTAACTGTCTTGCTGTATTTTTCATGGAATGCAATGAATTTCAAATTCAGCAGACGAATTATGAAATAACTCAATGGAAATTGAGAATTTTGTTTTATTGACATAAAATTTTCCACCACTAATATAATTCTTGATAATGTTTGTATATTGCTTTTTGTGAAAGAATTTCAATATAATTTTTTAGGAACAGAATATTCTTCAATCTGCTTTCTGACACACAGATAGATTTTCACACTACATAATTTTATCAGCAATTTCTTATTTTTTTTTAAAAATCAGAAGCAGAGAACTTAAATTTTATATGCAATAGAATTACCGCTGTTGTGAATATCTTCTTCTTATGAGGTTGAAGCTCAAGAGTAAAAGTTATTATTCTGAAATCGTTTGGAATTTTAAAATTTCTAAAAATCTTATAAATTAAAAGGAGGGAGAAAAAGAAATTATACGAGAAAAAAAATAAAAAGTACTTACTAAAAACACGAAGTCTTGATAAAC
Source organism: Trichonephila inaurata madagascariensis (assembly GCA_019973955.1). Classification (NCBI taxonomy): domain Eukaryota; kingdom Metazoa; phylum Arthropoda; class Arachnida; order Araneae; family Nephilidae; genus Trichonephila; species Trichonephila inaurata. The sequence continues at coordinate 1,516,717 of BMAV01014168.1, read as the reverse complement.
CACAATATCAACGAAAATCGAACACACCTTCCATTTTCATAGTTAAATCAAGTTTGAATAGAACAAAAATAACTTCACGGCAACCGTATCCGGAGCGCGGCGTGGAACAAGAGCTATTACTTTCGGGAGCATCAAGTGCTGAATGTTCGCTAAGTCATAAATCGCTGCTGTTTGACCGCTGGCGATGACGCGTTCTGTGACGTCACTACGTTTCCCCCCTTCTTTGCTATTTTGCACCGGTTAGCTGAAGCTCTCTCCACAAATCAGAATTAATCCCAACGAGAAAGAATGATTTTATTTCAATGTTTTTCCTCTTGCATTAAAATCGTCCGGCACATTGCGCTTTTCATGGTCGCGTTGTTTAAACACATTTGGAATTTTCCCTTCGAACGTAATATTCCGATTTTTCACCAAATCGTTTGGTTTTCTCCTTCTGAGAGGTAAACAATAGAATGTAGGAAATACGCAAAAAAAAAAAAAAAAAAAAAAAAAAATGAGTTATTTAATAAAGAATTCAGAATATTCCAGACTCAAGTGCGATGTTCGTTTGCTTTGAAGAACGAAGGGTTTTTTTCCCCCTGCTGGATTTTCCATGTATTATGTGCGTAAATGGGATTCAGTTACGTTTTCATTATTTCTTATCAACGTTTCACCGGATCTTGGTAAATGCTGTGTTCCAGATACGGAAATTATTAAAGTATTTTTCCAGTTACAATTACGGTTTCTGATTATTTGCTAACAACATATTCTGATTGATAGAGAATGTAATATTCTTCGTTTAAGTGTGAACAGCTTTTTTTCTTCTGCTTTGTTTCCGTTCACAAGACGAATACGACCGAGAATTTTTGTATTTTATATTTTAAGCCTGTCTTCGGTAAAAGTACGAGAGCTTGAACTAACGCGAAGCACATTTTCAGACAGAAATTTGCAATATTATAACTCATACCTTTATTAACACAATATAGTGTTTTTAAAAACTTCAGAATATTCCATGGATACTTTCTTTTTCGTTTTAATACATAGCCCATTTAACATTACGGTATAGGAGAAAAAACGCGAAACACATTTATTATTCAACTCGGTTAAAAATGGGAAGTATGATAAAACATGCTGCTCTCTAAGGGATAGTGAAGGCAGAATATATAAAATGTTCATTTCTTTTATATCTGAAAAAATGTTCCAAATTTGAGCCCTATTCTTTTACATTAACCGAAAACAGACTTAACGAAAAGTAATAAAAATTATTGCAGCCTTCCATTCAGATAATTTATTTAAAGAAATTCTTTTTTTCATTAGAATTTCATTAAGGGATGTTATAATAGTAATAACATATAACCTGTGACACCTCGTGGCATCCCCCAATCATCTTCTCAGCTATTCACTTCATTTCTGGTTGTATAGTAATGCTTATTTGAATATATCATGGTTACTTGGTAAGACAAGTTTCTTTTTTCAGTGTTATAAAGTAGCCCAAGAGGTTAGTTGAGGGTTATGCGAGTAAGAGACCTTTGCAATTTTTGATATCCTAATAAGTACTTTTGTTAAGATACACACACACAAAAAAAAAAATCTAATTCTATTCTTTAATACGGAACAATTGGATAATGAAGAAATCAATTTATAAAAAAAAAAGCAATTTAGCTTTGAAAAGAATTATTGATGTTATAATTTGAAACATAAAAATATTGTCCTTTGCTTAAAAGTATTGTCCCTTTTCCTTCAAATAATAATAATAATGGGATAAAAAAATAATTTATAAGCATAAAGATGCTTGTATTATAAATTTTTATCTGTCATTTTAAATAAAAAAAAGGAAGAAAATAATTAAGCAGGGAAACAGACAGAAGACAAGACTTTTTCGAACATATCTTACGAAAAAGATTGTTTAATCTATTGTAATTATTTTTGGTAAATATAAATTTAGAGAATACTTATAGAAAGCTTCGTTACATGCATATAATAGTTATATATTGTAATCGTTAAATACATATATATATACATTCACTTCCAAAAGTTAAGCACGAAGATGTAAAGTGAAAAAAAAATCAACAAGTACTGCTTTGATTGACACAAAATTTGGCAGTAAAATAGCATATATATATACATATATATATTATACATAAAACAAAATCAATAATTATGCACAGAAAAGAAAACAGTATTAAATTTTTGTAAGTTATCAGATAATGTCATACTACAGACTTAAGCAGAATTATGTATAAAGTGAAAATAAACAGCATAAAATGAAAAAAGGACATTAATAGGGTATATGATCGCCCTTCATCTGTATGCTAAGTTTACACCTTCTGACCATGCTTTCAATTAGGTGGTCAACCACCACAGGATTAAGCAATCGCCATTCTTGTAGAGCAGTTTCCAGCTCAATAAGAGCGGCTGGAGGTGGGAAACGTGAAGATACAGCACGGCCGAGAGCCTCCCAAAGATTTTCAGTGTGATTAAGGTCGGGCGAATATGCTGGCCAAGACATACGCGCAATCCCTTCACTCTCCAGGTAGTCATCGACGATGTCAGCTCTATGAAGACGTGCGTTATCGTCCATTAAAACAAAAGTAGGGCCAACTGCTGCAGCGTACAATCTCACAATGGGTTCTAAGACTTCATCTCGATACCGGACAGCCGTCACAGAGAACCCCGTTTAAAGTGCAGGTCAGTGAGGTATCCTAATGAAATCTCTGCCCACACCATAATGCTTCCGCCTCGGAATGCGCGATGTTCGGTGATGTTTTGGGGCTGATTGCGTGTTCCTTGTTTACGCCATATCCTTGTACGCTTGTTATCTGGCCCCAGAGCCAATCTTGACACATCAGTAAACATGACATTATCCCAGTCAGACACAGTCCAATTGCCATGTTCCCGGCACCACTTTAATCTTGCCCCTCTTGATTGGACGGATAGAGGAACACAAACTCGAGGTACCCGGGCATACAGTCCATTCATATGTAATCTTCGGCGTACAGTAGCTGCAGATATAGCCTTACCAATGGACGCTGTAACCATAGATGTCACACGTATGGATGTCGCTCTGCGATTCCTCTTGGCTACAACAGCAATATATCGATCTTACGCGGTGGTTGTAACCCTTGGGCGACCACCTACGAGCCTTCGGACTACTGTCTGTGTGGTTTGGAATTGTTTCCATAAACGTGAAATTACAGAATGATGAACGCCGAAGAAAAAAGCAACATCTGTGATCGACTGTCCTGATTCAATGCGCCCCACAGCACACCAGCGCTCAGAATCTCCCATTCGTTTTCTGGAAGTCATACAAACACGTATGTATTGAAAACAAATTGTAAGAAAGTTTTAAACACCTTCTATCAGCACTTACAATCAACTTCTGTAACCCTTCATAAAGCTGGCTTCTTATAAGACTGCCCTTTTTCCATATTTCTTGACACGAAAGCCCGATTATCTGTTACCTAACATATTTGCATACTTCCATCTACTTTTGCAGCGAATTGCATCCTCTTCAATTCTGATTGGCTACTGGAAATTAGCATTTTCGTCTCCGTGCTTAACTTTTGGAAGTGAGTGTATACATATCTTCTTTTTCAATTCCTACTATTAGCTCACTCTCTAAATTTATTTATTTATCTTCGTGGAATTTTCAATCGTTAATAAAATACATTTTAAAGCGCTCCATTGAGCTGAAATTTTATATACATGATTATTTCGGAGGACAATACAGTAATTTATAATTATAATTAATAAATTTAATTGATTAAAACTAACTATTAAAGAATTAGAAATGCAGCCACGTTGGCATCATTTTTGGCGACATAGCGACCCTTTTGGCGACTTGTGTCAAAACATGAAAAGGTTTTTTTCTCGCATTTTAATGCGCTCGCTTGAGCTGCAGTTCTTTATTCACCATTGCTTTGGGTAAAAATACGACAATTTAATTATAATTAATGAAAATTAATTGAATGAAACTAATTATTTAAAGAATTACAGATACAGCCACGTTGGTTTCATTTTTAGCGACTTAGGTCAAAGCTTTAAAAGATTTTTTTTTCTCACGTTTTAAAGCATTCATTTGAACTGAAATTTTATGTACACGATTGTTTTGGATGAAAATACGATACTTAAAGATTATGAATAAAAATTAATTACCACTTAATGTAGTGATTCTGTCCTATGTATATACATATTTATATTAATTGTAACTATTTAATAAAAAGTAACTAAAATAAAATAGGAATTGACTTAACATTTTTTTTATATTACATGTTAAAAGAAAGTTTCCGCAAAATGCAAATAATTGTAAAATCCCCGTGCACCACAAAGTATCCCAAGGGAAATATGTATATCACTTTATATATTTAGCTTTCCAGGAAGCTAAACAAAACAAGTAATATAAAAAAATTTTTAAAGTTAATTCCTAATTTAGGTCAACAAAGAAAATTTTTATTTTAGTTATTTTTTATTAAATAATTAGAATTAATATAAATATGTATAGACATATGACAGAATTACACTATTAAGTGGCAAAATAGAAAACGATTTTCCTTGCAGTTTACCATTTTCCTTTCTGTATATGATGTTGGACTATTATTTTTGTTTGTTACAATTTATCCATCAATTAAATGTGATTGGGTGCCGCCACAAGCGCCCAATGGATAAATTGGCGCTGGCAGGCACTATCACGAAAGTGGAGTCTCTAATCCTAAGAGACAACACACACATTCAAAAATTCATTGCATCGAAACTAAGAATCTTTTCCGGCTCTGTCAGTAAAATAACTGTCATAAAGGTTTAAAGCTAAAAAAAATGTTTAAACCTTAAGTTTAACCTTGATCTCTGCTTTTGCCAAAACATATTACTGAAAGGAAAAAAAGTTGTAGAAAAATATCAGAAAAACACCCAGCTGCTGAAAAAGGGAAATTTGTGGTAACACTCGATGAGTAATGGGCATATTTCAGCGACTGTAATAAAAGATCCATTTTCAGTTGCTCAACTGACGGGAATGACCGTACGAAATGGTTTCGTCAGTGAACAGAAAAGTTCCCAATTTTGGTTGCCCTATTTTGTCACAACGGGAAATTAAAAATAAAAAAAGACTCAAGTAAAGCTATAATTAATTCATTCTGCTATCAGCAGAATACTTCAGGACCAATTATTGGAAAGGCTTTAAATGGAAAGGACATTGGTAAAGTTGAGCTTCACGTGGACAAAGCCTCTAGTCCCACGTCTAAGTCAATGGAGGCTTATTTAGCAAAGAAAGAATCAGAAACAGGAATAATGTGCATCTCATTTGATGAAATACCTGTAAAATCCCCTGCAAGAGACTTTTATGCTTTCGGTTTATTAACAAGTAATATAAAAACATGTTTTTAAGTCAATTCCTACTTTGAATGGATGAATAGAAAGTACAGTCAGACCTCTATATGATGGAAGTCGCTAAATCCCGAAAAAAAGTTCGTTAGATGGAAAATTCGTTATATAGAGGTTTATCTTTCAATTACCTTCATAAACCACATAAAACAATTTTTTAGTTCATAAACACTATGTATTAAAAAAAGTAATTATTCACACCTTTTTGTAAATTAATATATATTTATTTTATTATCTTGACTATCAAAAAAAAAAAAAAAAAGAAAGAATGAAAAATTGCAAGGAAAGTTTCTTGACGCCTTTATCCACTGCCTGAAAAATTAAATGTTTTTCTTTGATGCTCAAGCAATTACGTCTTAACATTTTCGAGCTACAAGAAACGAAGTTACCAGCAAGGGGACATGAGACAACTCCACGGAGGGTGAAAGGGGATATCGGAGATGTTTACAGTGAACTGGACAATGGGGGGCTAAAGATTGCACCTTTTCCAAGAAATGTCCAGAATTCTTTTGCTCTCGGCGTGTTAGGTATCTAATAAAACCAGCTCTAGATTAAAGACCACCATAAAGTGTGTTAAAAGAGAGAATAACTTGAAATGTCCAGAAATACTTCAAAAATAGGGAGAAAAAAAAACGAATCACAAGAGAAAATGTTCGTTATATAAAAAATGCACTTCGCTATTGGGAGGTTATTTTACGAAGAAAACCGTGAAATGTTCTTGTTCTCTATAAAGAAAAATTCGCAATATAGAGGTTCGTAATATGGAGATTCGACTGTATTTTATTAACGATTGAACATTTGAACGTTGTATAAATAAATATATATATATATATTGGGAGAGAGTGTGAACTAATATTAGGAATTGAAAAAAGACCATGATTTGTCTGTATTGTTGTTAAAATGGACACTCGATTTGGCTGAAAAATCGGTTTTCAACGCCAACCTTTGTCTTTGTTTTAACAGTTACATTGTTACAACAATGGAGACGAAGTTGGCGTCAAAAACCAGTAATTAATTAAATTTAATTTAATCAGTGAATTAATATTTGAAAAAACTGTATTAACATCAAGTGTCATCCCCTACAAGTTTAAAAAAATGCATTTGAACTGGATTGGATGAATAGAAAGTATTTTATTAAGGATTAAAAATTTGAACAAGCTATATATATATATATATATATATATTTAGAGAGAGAGAGAGAGAGAGAGTGAGCTAATAGTAGGAATTGAAAAAAGTGTCTTAGGGGAATACGGCATCCAAGAACACTGAGCGGACTTTGGAAAATGTGTTTCAAGAGGATAGAGGTAAATTTGGCATGACAGTACTATGAAAAAGTTTACTTTAATGGAGAATTCGAACTATTGTCAAGAATCGTGGCTATCAAATAAAAACAAATCGTCACAAAAAATACAGCATTTATAGATAAAAATTAACTATCAAAATCGTTCTCATAAAGTGCGAACGACTTTCTGTACAAAACAAAAATTGCGAAACAAATGTCATTACAGAAACGAACCATTAAGTTGCAAAGACAAACAATTACATTACAAAGTAAAACAATTAAATAACAAAACCAAGACATAGAAGTAATATAGTAAAACAATGAAGTTATAAAAGCAGAAGAATGAAAAAAAATAATAATAAAGAATCATTCAAATAATGCGACTACGGCAAAAAGCCGGGGAAAAAAAATTATTAGGCCACATGTTGTTAAACCTTCAGGTATTTCCTTTCTTTAATTTTGAAGAAAAAGGATAACTTCTCACACAACATTTTCCTCACCATAAGTATTTCAGACATAAAGTTCACGAGGACTATAGGACACGTTTCAAACTAATTTTAGAAAATATTCTGTTCCAAAAATGAACTTTTCTTTCGAAGCTCATATTTTTATTCAGGTTTCAATCTATCCGTCACAGTAAAACTGGAATCAATTACATGATACTTTAAACCAGGGGTGTCCAACTCGCGGCTGCCAGTACATATATATGCCCACTGACTCATTTAAAAAAAATTTTAAAAATAAGTTTTAATAATTTTTAAAGTTTTTTTCATTTTGAAATTTATTTGGGGTGAAATTTATATATATATATAAATCTATAATGTATTTGCCTATTACCTGTTCTTGTTTTAAAATAAATCCTTTTTGATAATAGAAATGTCCTTTAGATTAATATATATTTATATTTTATCAAACAGTTATATTTGATTTTCTATAATAAATTACTTTTTTAATAAATCCCGTATTACATTATGCATATCCTATACTATGGATGGTACATGATTCTCTGTGTGTGCGACTTTCTTTTCTCCTCCTTTTCTGTTTGGAGTGCCCAAAAAGCAAGAGGCAGTCAAAGATGTTTTCTAAAGTTAAAAAAATATATATATTCAGGACGGTCAAGATAAAGGGCAATGTATACTTAATCGTTTGCGAATGACAGCACAATCAAATTTCAACAATGAGTAACAAAAGATCAATTCAAAAGGAACACCGTAATTTTGAAGAAAATGGCAACTATAATATTTTAAACATTATTTGATCATTGCATTATTATATTATATAAACATTATTATACTATCAATGTCTGTATACATGAAAAATAATGAAAACAACAATAATAATTCATTCTGTTTTAAATTTTCACTCAATAAACGTTTTTTTTTTTTTGTTGTTTCCAAATTTGATACAAAGGTACATATTTCTATGTGCGGCCCGCGAGATTATAATGTTTCTCCGAAGTGGCCCGCAAGGTCATTTAGGTTGGACACCCCTGCATTAAACAATTTTGTTCTTTTTTAAAAACGAATCAATATTTCATTTCAAGAAGATTTTTATTTTTGTTTCTTAATTCGCCTTTATGTTACATTAAATGAAAATAATTTATTTTATTTCCAGTTGACTGTATATATATTTTCAATTACCTTAATTTTCAACGTAAAAACACGAATTTGGGAGGCAAAGAGTTTATAAAAAATATAATTAATTTTAAAAGAAAATAGTAAAAATTACTACCAAATGAACCATTACAGTTTGCCCTCGTAAACAAGAATCTTCCTAGAAACCATTTCGTCACTAATAGAACGAATTTGCAATGGCCGAAGAAAATTTTCTTTGCAAATAAAAAAAAATTTGTAAGATCTCATTTTTGAGTAAGATTGATTCAACGCGCTTCTCAGCTCTGTAATGAATTTGTCATCCCAGAACGCATCATTGCTCGTTGTGAACGTTTCAGTTCGCGAAAGGAAATTATTGCAAGAAGGTTACGTCATGAAGAAAAACAAATGACACTTGTAATAAATCTTATTAAACCGCTGAAAATAAAAAACATAACATATACAGAGAAATTTGTTAAAGGCGAAAACCTTTAAGAAATACTGACTAACTACTATGTATTTTCATGCATTTTTTTCCTCTTAACAAGAAACGAAAATCGCTTAACACGAAAAGATTCTCCATTTGGGAATGAACAAAATACGGAAAAGAAGGGGGATTTAAGAAGGGGGCTAAATGTGAAAGAGGGGGTTTCACATGTTTCGTAGAAAAGAGCCTAACTTGGCTTTGAAATGCCCTCGGAATAGTCTGTGACATAAGCCAATTTTGTTTATCTTAGCTACTTTCACCCTCCGCACCTACAAACGTCACTCAAACACATCTGAAATATGAAACATCATCGCAGCTATTTAGTCACATATTCTATTGGTGAAATGAGTACAAAATGGGCGACATCGAACAATTTGTGGACAATTTGATACTAAAAAAGACAATGCAAAGAAAAATATCAGATTTTTTTCCAAAAAACCCAATACACGTTTTGCTTTCCAAAATACTTTATAAAATTTTGTATTAAATTGCTCTAAGCTCTTGTGAATGTTTTATTTTCACTGCTTTCTAATAAATGCATGCAGGGGAGACCGGGGCAAGATAACGAATGTCAATTTTCCCGTTTTCTGCTAGGTAGCAAGATCTACCGAACACTACTAGCTCTCTTATTGGTCGTTCGTTAAAAATAGTATAGAGAAGCCTAAATCTACATTTCCATGTTAGTTGTGAAGCTTTGATTGCTTACCGCTGCCCCCATATAACTTTTATGCATGTGTAAATAAGCTCCGCTACAGATACAGGCAAGATGTATCTTGCCGGGGCGGTAATGTTCTGCTACAGGCAATAATAAAACCTGAATGTTGGAAGGCGGCGTTGAAACGAGTTGGAAAAGTGCTGGTGGAACAGATGCTGGTAAGGCTATTGGAAGTCCCGGGGCGCAGATGCGGGTGAAGCTATTGGAATTGGAGAGACTGTTGGAGTTAGATCATCTCTCTGCGTTGGTGTCGCTCTCTGGTTGTTCTCGCGATTCCAGGGTCTCTTTTGGGGTGAAATACGTCCCGCTCACGAAAGTGACACGTGATGAGTAGTCACTTCTGTTTGGACGTATTTGGTGGAACCATTCTTCTATTGGTCCAAGTCCCTTTCGCGCAGTGTACTTTGAAACCGGCGGCTGTCGTGGGAACTGCGTCGGCATCTTACTGTCGGCTAGATCAAGGGAGGTCAGAGGTTGAATTCCCTTAGGACATCGGCGCCGGGGTGTCCACCCTGTGATCTTTCCCACGAGAAACTACATGACCGTTGGAACGTCACTCGTTCCCGACGGGAAATAGGTCTTTGGTGAATACCGCCGCATACTCCCCCTCCAGGGCCATCGTGATGATACGAAATAATCAGGGAAGTGAACACGACGACCAGGTCGAATCTTCCTTCCTTCCTTCATTGGTGACCTTGGTCATGCAAAAGCACCGCACCCTTCACGCGCCGCAGTCGTGGCGCCATCTATCCACCGCAAAAGCATCCAAGTCGTCAAACATTAACGCAAATAAGCCGTTTACTTCTCAAAACCGTCACACAAATGACGCAATTCTCAAGCCGTCACGCACGAATGTCGCAACCCACCAAATGTCGCAACTGCTTACATGCTCGCCACGAATATGGTATCGTTTGTTCACCTATTCGCCGAAACACTGGCAGGGGAGTATGTGGCGGTGTGATATCTGTATGAACTAGTACCAACATCACGCGAAGACGATCGTTTTGGCGTGATCGGTTAAGTACTCGCGTTCGGAACGGAAGGTACCCAGAACGAACCTTCCTCCTTCAATCTTTAATATTTGTGAGTAACTTAGTTTAAATACTACGTATTATATTACGAATAAATATCAATTAATTGACTTTCTTCATGAAAATGGAAAGTAATATTTTTGAATAGGCAGTCTGGGGCAAGATGACGAGATTGTCATCTTGCCCCGTGTTTCGGAATTTATTAAACTATGTTGTCTATTCTAATAAATCTTGTAACACTTGTTTGTCTGTGTTCTTGTCCGCTCGACCTTGCGCTTCTATCTCTTTTGGAGCTAAGGGGTGCATCGGATCGGGGAATGTGTCGTTCGAAAGGGGGTGACCAGAGGAAGGCATCTTTGCCATCCGCTAACAACTGTATGGTCACTCATTCAGGAGAAACTATTATAGACAAAAATATTGGTGAGCGTTTGAGCACCGCTTACTTTACAGCAGCTACTGTTGGAAATGCCGTTAAAGGGATTAAAAAATTGTGCGATTGAGACTCATAATCCTCTTGTGTTTAGCGAACATGACTTTACTGCTTCAAAAGCTACTGACCATGATGTTGTTGGCGATGGAACTGAGAATAATAGTGCTAATCCTCAGACCCTGGTAGTAGAAAACCAACATATAAATCCTCCAGAAGAGAACCAGAACTTATGGCAAATGCTGATTCCGATGCACTAAAGAAGCCTGTTAGTGTTTTTTTTTTATTTCAAACCATTGCAACACAATGTGAGGGAAAAAAAGCAAAAGCAAAAAAGGGAGCTCAAGCATTCTTACAAGCACACCCATCAAAGAAATGTTAGAACAAAGGGAAAAGCAGAACAGGAAACTTTAAAAAAACAGAGAGAAGAAAAGCCAGTGAAGCTAAAAAGGGAGTAAAAAAACTCAAACTAAGTTCCTGTAGGCCTCTATAAAATCCAAGTCTATAACATCCAAGCCAAACAGTCCAGTTGCATCAACTTCAAAGGATGGTGTTGTCCTGCTTGTGAAGAGGAATATTGTGATCCTCCAACAGAAGAATGGATCCAGTGCTGTAAATGCCAAGGGTGGTGGCCTGAGGAAAGTTCCAATTATGAGAATGGCATTTTTATTTGTGACTATTGTTAGCTGCACAACTAAACACTTCAACATAACGTTACAATGTATTATGCTTAGTTTGATACTTTGTAAGATGTAAAAACCCAGTTATCGTTTGTTATAAACCATGTAACATATATTCAAAAGATAAAATCTGTTCAACCTTTCTCAGTGTCGTCATCTTGCCCCAGTACTGGGGCCTATACATACATATATATACATCCCCCTATATATACATATCTATGTAAATAAAATGTGCTTTAACTAACTTAATTTTGCTGAACATATGATTTTTTTTGCAATATCTTTTAACACGAAAAATTATTTCAGTCCCCTCAATTTCGTGTTAATTGCTGACATACTGACATTTACATTGCTATTCAACGTATACGTTTTTTGCTGAATTGTTTCATTTTTCAATTATTGAAATGTCAAAATGATTCTGTGATGGTTTCAAATTTTACTCACTGACATATAATACAAAAGTTGCGTTTAGATTTCAACGTTCTGAACAATAACTTCATTAGTATCTTGAAAGGAGAATCATTTGAAAGTTATTTATCTTATTGGAACATACTTCACTTGTTTTCTTCTTTTTCTTGATCTTTCAAACCTGCAGGACTGGAAAACCCTCCAGCGACGATGGATGTCAGAGAGGAATTTTTATTAGCAATCCATTCGAATTCCTGGATTCGTTTTCTTTTCTTTTTTACTCAGTTTAATAAAAAACGCAGAAAAGTTAACGGTCAAAGAAAGCGAAAGGATTATTTCATATTAGGGAAAGTATTTCAAAAAGCCAAAGAGGAGACGAAAGTCGTGAGTACTAAAAAAGTACACCAGGAAAGTAAAAAAGTTTTATTATAACTCTTTAATTTTTTTTTTAATACTTTTTTAATGTAGAGTGTGAACAGCCAATTCTATAGAGTGAAAATCGTTTAACACGAAACTGTGAGGGAACTGAATTATTTTTTCGTGTTAAAGAATGTTGCAAAAAACAACAACAATATATATTCAACTAAATTAAGTTTATTACTGTACATTTTATTTATACAGATATGTATAAATGAATGTATTTAATAAAAATGAATATTTAATAAAAAAAATTTAAAGTTTTTTGAAAAACAAAACATTTATTGAGTTTTTGGAAAATAATCTGTTATTTTTCTTTGCATTGTCTTTTTTCAGCATCAAATTGTCAAAAAGTTGTTCGATGTCATCCATTTTGTTATTCATTTTACCATTGGAATGTGTGTTTAAATAACTGTGCCTACTTTTCATGATGTTCCTCATTTTGGATGACGTGCGAACAGGACTTCCATTATTCATTTCATTTTTGTCGTCAGAATCTGCATCAATGGAATTTTTTCGGCTTTGAACGAACTCCAAAATGTCTTTGGATGTACTCACATTGGTGTCATTTATTACAACGGATTCTTGCGATGATGCAGTAGGGCAGTCCAATCCGACTGGTGCTTTCCGTATTTTGTTGATTCTCAGAAGGGAAATCTTTTTGTGTTAAGCGAAAAAAAATGCATGAAAAAACATAGTAGTTTGTCGGGACCGTTGTACTATTTCGTGTTAATGGATATTTCGTCTTAAGCGTTTTCACGTTAAACGTATTTTACTGTATGTATAATTTAAATCAAGTAACCCTAATTATCAAAAAAATTATTCTTTTCCACACTCACGGTTTTGAACGTAGTCCTTGAGAGAAATTACGACGATCGTATGAGGCATACTATAAATTTATTTATATATATAAAAAAAAAAACTTGTATGTAAGTACAATAATCTCAAACACTAGAAAACCTTTAAAAAAATTCTTTTTGGCTACTGCCTACTTCTATAAACGATTTTGCTAGAACGATACTTCTATTATCGATTGCTGAAAAGACTGTTTTTAGACAATGAGCAGCTGGTTCATCGTTTTCTGCGCAATATTTACTCTTGCTTTGAAACCTGATCCATTAATTAAACTGAATAATAATTAATAGGGTTAATTAACTAATTAACATAGATAGCTGTAAAAGTTTTTTTTTAAAAAAAAATCATTTTTTTAAATAATAATCCGTCACCAACTTTCCTCTATTTTCGCCACAATAGAGACAGTTTCAGGGGCAATAAGGTCGTTTACACAAGTAACACTAAACCACCTTTCCCTTGCTTCATTTCTTGCTCTTGAAAAATAGTTGATACTACAGTGAAATACGTTTAACGCGAAAACACGTTTAAGACGAAATAATACAACGGTTAAATTTCCTGAGCAACAAGAAAACTGGTACTTACATATTAT
>BMAV01014168.1:1470033-1497870 GCA_019973955.1 Trichonephila inaurata madagascariensis | reverse complement strand
ATATATATATATATATATATATATATATATATCTTGTTCAAATTTTCAATTGTTAATAAAATACTTTCTATTCATCCATTGAAATTCAAATATATTTTTCTTATAAACTTGTTAATACAGTTTTTTTTAAACATTAATTCTTGGTTAAACTTAATTAACGAATAAATAGTAACAAACAAAAATAATAGTCCAACACCCTATATAAAAGGAAAATTCCTCGCTGTTTCCCTGTAGTGAAACGGATAGTGCGTTGGTCTTCTAATTCAAAGGTATTGGGTTGGAATCTATCTGGGATGGCCTAATTTCTGAGAATGTGTGATTTATGAATGAATAAATAGTAACAAAAAAAATTGTAGTTCAACACAATAAATAGAAAGCGAAATGGAAGATCTCTTTTTATTTCGCCACTTATAATACTGTGATTCTGTCCTGCGTATATACATATTTATAGTATTAATTGTAATTATTCAATAAAAAGTAACTAAAATAAATTTTTTCTTTATTGGTCTAAGTAGGAATAGACTTCAAATTTTTATATTACTTCTTTGACTAGTTTTAAGTGATAAAATCAGCTCGCATTGCAATTCTTTCAATTTAATTGGCTTATGTTCTTAGTGTGTTTTCACACAGTATTTATTGAGATGACAACTATTTTACAGATTGTTTTGATTCTAAGCTCCATTTAGAGAGTCTATCATAAGCTTTCTGAAGTCTACCATATTATTAACTTAAAAAAATAAAGAAAGAGAAAATAACCCAGTCCTTAAAAATACCCCGTTTCCCGAGCCCGCCGTCAATCCTTTTCAAGTGACGTCAATATTCGGAAGGAAGTTTGTCAAAAGATAAAAATGGCTGCTGCAGAAATTTGAAAGGAAAATTAAACTAATCATTCACCGTTATTTTGATTTTTCGGAACTCATAAGTTCAAACACCTTACACCGTGCAATCGCTATCGATTTTGGCAATAACATGTTAATACGGAAACCGACAAAGAAGACGCTTCACTAAACTATTCGTATTTAATATTATATAGGACTGTTTAAAAATAGCGAAATACGCTTAACACGAAAACGCTTAAGACTAAATATTGGTTAACACGAAGTAATTCAACAGTCCCGACAAACTACTATGCATTTTAATGCATTTTTTCTCTTAACATGAAACGAAAATCGCTTAACACGAAAAGATTTCCTTTCTGGGAAACACCAGCTGGATTGGACTGTCCTATTGTATTATGGGAAGAATTCACATATCAGTAGATGATTATAATGTGTGTACAGTCCTTATTATGGAAGACAAAGACATTTTGGAGTTTGTTCAAAGCTTAAAACATATCATTGACGATGAAAATGAAATGAATAGTGCAGCTTCTGTTCCCACGTCATCCGAAATGAGGAACATCATGAAAAGCAGGCGCAGTTATTTAAACACACATTCCAATGGTAAAATGAATAACAAAATGGATGACATCGAACAATTTGATGTTAAAAAAGACAATGCAAAGAAAAATATCAGATTATATCCCCAAAATTCACTATATGTTTTGTTTTCCAAAAACTTGAAAATTTTGTATTAAATTTCTCTAAGGTCCTGTGAATGTTTTTGTTTCATTGATCTTTATTAAATGTATGCATATATACACATCTATGTGAGTAAAATTTACTCTAATAGTAATTTAGTTATCTGATTACGGGTAGGATTTCTTATTGCTCCCAGAATTAAGTTACAAAGTTACAGACTTCATAAAGTGTTAAAGATTAAATAAAATTAGTTATTTAAGATCATGTCTGCTTTTTCCTCGAACTCTCCCTCACCCCCTTGACCTCCAGGTTGCGATAGAGAGACAGTACTTCTTTCTTTTTTTTCTTAAATAGAAATCAACTTATCTGATAGATAGATATTTGATAGATGAACTCATTTCAATCAAAGAATAATTTTAATATTTTAAGCTTCGTCATGTATGGTTATATTTGTGGTGTTTGGTAAATTTTAATGAAATTCCTTTATCAAAATTTTCATGATAGACGCTTCCTTTGGGGCTTCAATCGTCCA
The DNA here is from genome assembly GCA_019973955.1 of Trichonephila inaurata madagascariensis. Taxonomy (NCBI): domain Eukaryota; kingdom Metazoa; phylum Arthropoda; class Arachnida; order Araneae; family Nephilidae; genus Trichonephila; species Trichonephila inaurata. The sequence continues at coordinate 1,495,818 of BMAV01014168.1, read as the reverse complement.
AAAATTTATTTAAAACACTAAATAACCTTGTATCGTTTCTTTCGCAAAAAGCACTGATCTTTAGCATTAGCACATTTATGTGCTTAGATGAAATATATTTCATTGTATTGACCTCAGTTATATAACAAGTAAGATAAAAAAAAAATTAAGTCAATTCCTACTTTGAATGCTTGAATAGAAAGTATTTTATTAACGACTGAAAATTTGAATAACATACATATAAATAAATATATATAGGGAGAGAGAGAGTGAACTAATTGTAGGAGAATTGAAAAAAGAGCATGATTTTTCTACATTGTTGTAATAATGCACACCCGGTTTGGCTAGTTTGGCTGAAAAACAGGTTTTCGACGCCAACTTTTGTCTTTGTTTTAACAGTTGCATTGTTACAACAATAGAGACAAATCTAAGTTGGTGTCAAAAACCGGTAATTAATTTAATTAAATTTTTATTAATTAATTAATATTTAAAAAAAAACTGTATTAACATCAAGTGTTCTCCCCCACAAGTTTAAAGAAATTTATTTGAACTTGATTGGATAAATAGAAAGTATTTTATTAGCGATTGAAAACTTGAACAAGATAAATATATAATTAAATATATAGAAAGAGAGAGCTAAGGTATATATATATAGGAATTGAAAAAGAGAAATCAAATTCAATTTTATTTGCTCATATTAACCCTTTATCTACCGAGAGTACTTTATAAGTACCATTCACTTTAAAATTACATAGAATAACCATTTTTACGAGTATTCTGACGATATTTAGCAGGAATATTCATTGAAATCCACTCTTCCAAGAAAAATGGTAGTACGGGTTCTATGATGAGTATTTTAGCGGGGAAGGCGAATAATTTTATAGCAGAAATTGCGTTTTCATTTGACGGTGTTTTCAGCGCATTGAGAAGATTGTCATTTTTGTCCCGAAAAAATGGTTAATCTCAAAATTTAAGTGCTTTTTTATTGTGTATGTTAATGAAGACTTTAGAAAACGATTTGACTATTTATTTTAAGTGAAGAGTGCATATAATTAATTTTACAGTTGAATATCTTTTATTAACTAATTAGCTCTAACGTATTAAATTTCCCAAAGTTGAGTATTTTGTTTATGTATATCCCTTAATTTTCAATGTAATGATTAAAAAAAAAATATTGCATGAAAAAAACTGCAGTAAATCATAATGTGGTAGATAAAGGGTTAAATCAAACTTAGTTCAAACAAGAAAAAAGAAAAAATCTAAATCCAATTCAGAACCTTAAAAGCATCAAAAATCACTCCACTTATTGTGATATTAGAAAATATTTTGTCTTTGTTTTATAAAAGAATAAGCAAATAATCTCACAGCTTGATATATAAGCCAATAACAGAACTCTTACGTAGCTATTGCCACCGAAAGAAGCAGAACAAGAGAAATAATATGATTTAGCCCATAAATTATCCGCAGCAACCATCTGTTTTACTTTGTGCCATTCAGATGTTTTTCAAGAAGTCTCGAGGCCGAATGGTAGAGAAATGAAGCGAATTTTCTCCGCCTAAACATATGAGTCAATGCTAAACACCAATGTGGAAGAAAACAGGTGAACGACCCAAAGGTGAGTGAAGGTTGCAACAAGAAGTCGTGCCAAGGTTGGTCTTGCTGTCAACATTCGTCCTTTTAAGAAAAATGCCGTTTCCTTATTCTCCGAGGGGAAAAAATTGCTTTTAAAGGACCATTTTCAGTGAGTTTTATAGCACAAACACGATTTTCCACTAAAAGCCTTGCGAAATGGAATCAGCAGATTTTGTTCTTCGTCGTGTATGCGACACCGAACTGAAAACTGACAAACGCTCTAATTTTAGCATCAAAGTTTTAGTGATAAAATAATGAGTGAAGAAATGTTTGGTATAATTCAAAATTGAGGAAACTTTTGTAAGACGTAATCACTGTAGCAACGGGCACAATTCACGACGGTCACGTGATAAAGTCGATCACGTGGTCTCCATTGAGTTCAGAACAGATTTCAAACTTGTTGTTCTATTTATAAAACTTAAATAAAATTTCAAATTTCATAATTGGGTAAAGATGTTCATATGCTATAAAAAAAATTCCAAAATGATTTTAAGATTATAAACAAAATTCTTATTTAATGCATGTGTTTTTAAATAAAATGCATTTTGTATAACTTTGTACGTTATTATTTTTGACAAATGTGTACTTATTAAGGGAAATTTTTTGAAAAGAGCAAAAGTTGGCAACAATGAAGTGCATGAACTGATTAGCTGGAAACAAGATAGCTTTTATTGAGTGATTATGACGTCACATGAGTTTTTAAACTGATTGGCTAGAAGCACGTGGTTATCATTATCATGTGACTAATGATGTCACATGAACTTAGCCCATTAAACGCTAACAATTGGCTGATGTGTTACTTATAACTATATCTTGTGAAGCCTTGACATTACACATTATTTTCAAATTTACTATAAACTGAAATTAGTAACGGGTGTTTTTGTTACGATTTCTCTACTCTGATGGAAAGTATGAATAAAAAAAATCCGCATAAAAATTATATATTTCAAAATTACTACTTTAGGTTCTAAGGAGAAGTCTTAGCAATATATATACGTAAAATATTATTACCGTATTTACTCGAATCTAAGCCGCCATCCATTCGCCAAATATGTCATTCTGTCTTAATTTTTCACCAGAAAATTACTTTTAAATAATTTTTTAGAGCAATACTATTTCCAAACAGATTTATATGTATATTATAACTCAAATAAAACTAAATATATATATCAAAAATCATTTATGCGCTTTTTCAAAATTACGATTCCGAACGTAGTGGGATATTTTGAAGAAAAATGCAAAGTAATGAATGTTCAATGAAGAACAGTAATAGCCCAATCTTAGGTGGGGCTGAGTGAGAACACCACGAAAGTTGATTTCGCATATAAATACATAGATATTATTTTTAGTTGGGGCCAGAGAAAATAAAAGAATAATTTTAAAAACAGTGTTTAATAAAACCTTAGATAATACAAATACAAAATCTCAGACTTAAGTTATTTTGATGCAGAAGGTTCCATAAAATCTAACTAAGTAATCTGTCAGCTCAAATGTTGTTTTTCTCCCTCAAAATTTTCTCATAACATGCTGACAGGTTTTGTATTCCTTGTTTAGTTGAAAAAGTTTCGTAATCGGTCATCAAATAAACTGAGGTCTTCTGTTGTGGTTGTTGTTACTAATGTCACCTGATCGGCAAAGGCTAGATCAAGGCTCACGAAATTCATCATGGTAAAGGGCTAAGTGACGTTTGTCGTTAGCTGTAGCTTTGAACACCATACAGGTGACACAACGATTTAGCTCGGTTTCACTCCAATTTTGAAGAAGAACACACTGGGAGTGGTCAGGGGGTCACCTCTCTTCCCCTTTCACCAATCTCACGAGAGGATTTGCGACTTGACAGCTGTTTAAAGTACCCTCATGCCGCGAAGGCACTAACAATTTACAAATATCCCTGTCTTCTCCGGGATTCGAACCCAGGCCCAACGGCACAGCAGTTAGCGTCGCTAACACTGAAGTCTTCTGTAAAATACTTAGCGGTGTCATTCGATCTTCTGATTGAACTGAGTCTGAGTGAGTGAATATTAACGTCGCATTGTTCAGCTACACGAGGGATTTGGCTACGTATCTCGTAATTTTGAACCATGGTCAAGTGACGAGGACGACACCTGAGCTGGAACCCCCTCTCCTACCACACCACACCAACGGGTGGATGTTTCAGCTCTCGTCAGATTTAATGTGCATGAACTGAGTTTAAAGACCGTTTCTAGACTTAGGGATTCTACTTCGTTTGGGATGACATAGTTGTCTTTCAAATCGGCATAGATGTAATGCATATAACAAACACGATATAACAATTAAAACATGTAATAAAAAATACATACTCCGTAGATAAGAAATAAATAACATAAAACAACTTATTATGGCTAAACGTCGATTCAGCGAGATGCGTCCGAACTCATACAGCAGCTAAACAGAAAGCAGGGGGTGAGTAATCGAATTGTGTAGAACAAACAAAACGCGAAACAAAGAAAATAGCTCAAGTCCGGGTATTACTGTATCAGAATCATTCACACACCAAATTAAGAAAACTATGAAGACGAATTAAGGAGAAATCGATCAAAGATTTCAAGATGAGTATGACAAATTCACAAATTTCCAAATAATTTAATATTACTTTCGTTTATTTGTTTGAATTCCTAAATATGTATAAATTACGACAATAAAATCAATTAATAGTTGTAAAAAATTTTCGTTCTTTGTGTAAATTTTAGAAGAATCCAGTAATAATCCAGAAATAAATTATTCTTGAAATATATTTTTGAGAAAATTAAGTTCATTACAGGTAAAAGCAACATATACGGCTATACAAAGAAACACACGTAATTCACTTTTAAAATGTCTTATAATGTTCTTCAAAGGAGGAAATATTTTGACATTTAAAAAAAAAATCCCCGTGACATTATAGCACACGATAACTTCAAACATTTGTTTCCATAGATTTTGGCTTTTTGCAGAAACCCTTTTTTTCTTGTACATATTTATTTGTCAACAATAACACAACACACGTTGGAAAACACAGTGCAACTGTTTTAAAGTACGCATATAATGTAATTTTTTTTTTTCAATTCTTACTATTAGTTCATTCTCTCCATCTTCAAATTCTTAATAGTTAATAAAATATTTTCTATTCATCCATTCTTGTAGTGTATGACACTTGATGTTTATACAGTTTTTCAATTCCTACTATTAGCTTACTCTCTCTCTCTCTATTTATTTATTTGTATATTTATCTTGTTCAAATTTTCAATCGTTAAAAAAATACTTTCTATTCATCCAATCAAGTTCAAATACATTTTTTTAAACTTGTAGAGGATGACACTTGATGTTAATACAGTCTTTCTAATATTAATTAATTAATTAAATTCAATTAAATTAATTATCAGTTTTTGACGCCAACTTAGATTTGTCTCTATTGTTGTTAAAACAAAGACAAAAGTTGGCGTCGAAAACCTGTTTTTCAGCCAAACCGGTGTGCATTGTTGCAATAATGCAGACAAATCATGCTCTTTTTTTCAATTCTACTATTAGTTCACTCTTCCAGTTCAGTTCAGGTTTTGTGGGATATAGAGCAACAAAAGCTATTATCCCTCACTCTCCCTGTATATATATTCATTTATATATATATCCTATTCCAACTTTCAACCATTCATCCATTCAGAGTAGGAATTGACGTAAACATTTCTTTTATATTTTGTCTCAAATATTAATTCATTAATTAAATTAAAAAAGGAATAAATAATAACGAACAAAAAGGGTCCAACAGCATATATAGAAATGAAAATTGCTCGTTGTGTCCCTGTAGCGCAATGGGCTTCTAATCCAAAGGGTGTAGGTTCGAATCCCTCCAGGGATGGCCTTATTTCTGAGAATGTGATTGCTTTTTCAATATATTATTTGATTAGAATAATTAAATTTAAAATGAATAAATAGCACCACAAACAAAAATATTAGTCCAACACCCTATATAGAATGGAAAATTGCAAGGAAAATTACTTTCGATTTTGCCACTTAATATTGCGATTCTGCCATTATAGTATAGTGCCAAGTATATTTATATTAATTGTAACTATTTAATAAAAAGTTACTAAATTTTTTTTTTCTTTTTTGATCCAACTAGGAATTGACTTAAAATTTTTTTATATTTTTTGTGTTTGTTGCACATATTTGTCAACAATAATAACGTACATTGGAAAGCAAAAAGCAACTGATTTAAAATTACGCGTACAATATAAGATTTTTTTTTCTTAAGTTTGAAAAACATTTTGAAGAATCTTAATATTTGAACATCTTCACTCAAACTTGAAATTTTATCTGATAGGGAATAGATGACTATTCCACCTAAAGTGATAGAAAATGTTCCACGCAGGTGTAACCGGAGTTAACTGGTCCTTCTAAACTGGGCAGTGATAAATACTTTACTAATGATCCACAAGCTAATGCATACTAAAAAGTGTAGACTCCCATTAAGTTGAGGAAAGCAGCAAAAAAAGTTTTAACCTTGAACTATGCGCAAAAAAGAAAAAAAAAATGGGCATTTCGAACGAAAAGGAAACACACATCATCTTTAATTCCCAACAACTATTATTATTGATATTTACCAGCAAAAAAATTGAAGGAAAATGCCTGCAAGTGATATTTTTGTTGGGTATAACTGGTTCAATCCCAGACACTGTGCATCCCTTTGGTTCTGAGTTAATAAAACCTGTTTCGGTTTCTCGAGAATTCATTTCACATCTTTCGCACTTGCTCAAGGACAAATATACAACATTCTTTATAAAATGTTCGGAAAATTCCGGTTAAAAGATTTTTTTTCGAGTTATTAGTAAGCAATAATGAGGTGGAAAATCAGTGTTGATAAAAATTTTTAAATAAAAACATGCACCAAATACAATGAGTATCGCTTAACACGAAACTGAGGGGGGACTGAAATATTTTTTCGTGTTAAAAGATATTGCCATTTATTCAACAAAACTAAGTTTATTAGAGTACATTTTATTTACATAAATATGTATATATGCGAGTATTAAATAAAAATTAATGAAACAAAAGCATTCACAAGAAAATGAAAAATAATACAAAATGTTCAAGTGTTTTGAAAAATAAAACATTTATTGAGTTTTTGGAAAATAATCTGATATTTTTCTTTACATTGTCTTTTTTAGTATCAAATTGTCAACAAAATGCTCGATGTCGTCCATTTTGTTATTCATTTCACCCCTGAAATGAATTTTCCATGATGTTCCTCATTTCGGATGATGTGGGAACGAGCGGCATTATTCATTTCATTTTCGTCTTCAGAATCTACATCATACGTACTCAACGGGAGCGATAATGCCCCCTAGTGGGTGTTTGAGGCTTTCAGGGGGGCAGTAAAAGACCCAGAGAAAATTAAGGGGCGTTGAGATGGCACGCAGGGATTTCGGCAGATTAACCAAATATATTATTTCTATCACGTATACGAAAATTTACATAGTTCGGTAGTTCGGAAAGTGGATGAAAAACTTAAAAGATTGCATTACATGCAGACCTACATCCAATCGAATGATATAATAGTAAATTTTAATTTCTATAGTGTACGTGTTGTCTGTGAGCAGTAGGAAAAATGTTTCGTCCACGGCATTTCATTACGTATATTATCCCAGAAATATAATTAAATACGTTAACCAAGAATTAACAAATGATTCTTTAAGGGCTGAAACTGTCAAATTTTTATTTTATTTTGAAAGCAATAGTTTATTGTGGAATCAAAACCTTTTTTTCAAAAGCGTCTTTATAACAGGTATAAGATAAAACTTTTATTTTCCACTCTTTTAAATAAAGAAGAAATTCAATAGCGTTTCAATTCCAACAATACCCTATCTAAAACTAAAATATATAATATTACACATGTAAATATACTTGTGGCAATAGATATTTCAGATTCGCAAGTAAAAAAAATTGGGGGCTTTAGAAAAAAAAATAATAAAATTAAAAAGTTTACTATAATAGTAATAAAATATTTTTTAAAAAATTTAATTCTTGTGTTCACCCTGTGTTATGTACCCCATCATTTCTCTAGAGTGGAAGGGGGCGGTGTCGAAATATTCACTAGAAAAGGGGGCGACAGTTCAAAAAAGGTTGGGAACCTTTGATCTACATCAATGATATTTTTTGAGCCTTGAACAAACTCTTAAATGTATTTGCTATAATTGGGGCTGTGCACACATTATCATCGAATTCCACATGGGATGGCCTAATTTCTGAGAACGTGATTTCTTTTTTACTATACTATTTTGTTAGAATAATTAAAATTCATTAATGAATAAATAGAAGCAAATAACAAAAATAGTCCAACACCCTATATAACACATGATCAATAAGTCCCGAGACTAACCCAGAGATGGCGCTCGTAGTAAACCAGTAGTAACCAGGTCTTTCTAGAGTACTAACCTTTGCTTGAAACGTGTCAAAATTTTAAGTCGATCGGACCAGAAACAGCTGAGTTATCGAGGTTGGAGTAAAGTCGTTTTGTAGTTTGTTTAAAAAATGGAAAAAAACGAGTTTCGTGTTCCGATAAAACATTGTTTTTTAATGGGTAAAAACACCGTGCCAGCGAAACAATGGATTGAAAAATGTTACCCGGACTCTTGTCCATCAAAAGCAACGATTTGTCGGTGGTTTGCCGAGTTTAAACGTGGTCGTACCGACACAAATGACGCGGAACGCTCGGGTAGACCTGTGGAAGCCGTTACACCGGAAAATGTGAGTGAAGTGACAAAAATTATAATGAAAGATCGTAAAGTGAAGCTCCGTGAGATTGCTGAGATGACACAGATTTCATATGGAAGTGTATTTACTATCCTCCATGAAAAATTGAGCATGAAAAAGGTTTTTTCCAAGTGGGTGCCGCGATTGCTTTCGATGGAACAAAAACAGCAACGAGTCGATGATTCAGAAAGCTGTTTATCGCTATTTACTCGCAACCAAAAAGATTTCTTGCGTCGTTACGTGACCATGGACGAAACATGGATACATCACTACACTCCAGAGTCGAAGCGGCAGTCATCTGAGTGGCGCACAGCTGGCGAAAGCCGTCCGAAGCGTCCGAAAACGCAGCAGTCAGCTGGCAAAGTCATGGCGTCAGTTTTTTGGGATACGCATGGCGTGATTTTCATTGACTACCTCGAAAAAGGTAAATCGATTAACAGTGATTATTATATTGACTTGCTGGTGCGTTTGAAGGAGGAAATCGCAAAAAAACGACCGCACATGCAGAGAAAAAAAAATCCTTTTTCACCAAGACAATGCACCCTGCCACAAGTCGATGAAAACAATGGCAAAATTGAACGAATTGGGCTTTGATCTGCTTCTCCACCCCCGATACTCGCCCGATTTAGCCCCCAGTGACTACTGGCTCTTTGATGATCTTAAAAAAATGCTCCAGAGAAAAAGATTTGGCTCAAATGAGGAGGTCATCGCTGAAACTGAAGCTTATTTTGAAGCGAAAGATAATTTTTTTTATAAACATGGTATTGAAAAATTGGAAAAGCGTTGTGGAACGATTGTATCACCCTAAAAGGTGATTATGTTGATGAATAAAAAAAAAAAATTTGCAAAAAAATGTTGTTTTCATTGTTAGTCTCGGGACTTATTGATCCATGTGTTAGAAAGTAAAATAGAAAAGTGCAAGGAAAATCGCTTTCTATTTTGCCACTTGATATTGTGATTCTGTCATATGCATTTCCACATTTATATTAATTGTAACTATTTAATAAACAGTAACTAAAATAAAATTTTTCTTTGTTGACCTAAATAGGAATTGACTTAAAAAAATGTTTTATATTACTTGTGTATTGAAAATATTATATGCGACAGCTATTTATCCACATAAAGATCTTGATTTGAATCCCGTCATTTAGGAGTAGCGGAATTCCAGCGAAAAGTCGCAAGCTTTCCATTTTTGACAGCATGGTAATTGACTAAAAGCCCTGATTCCATTAAAGAAATGGAGTGCTGAATAAAGTGGGCTGCTACACAACAAATTAAATTAAGCCTTAAAAGCATTCATATGTATGTGAAAATTACTCAAGATGACGCACTAGTTGCTCCGCTTTCAATTTTGATTTAAGGTATCCGTCAAGGTTTGGAACTGTGATTTTGGAAACGCGTAGAATTGGATGGTTTTTTGATATTTAATGTCAGTTGAATTAGAATTTACATACATACAGTCGACTCTCGTAACTCACACCTTCGATTATACAAACCTCTCCTAATTCGAAGTATATGCTTAGCCCCTTGAAAAGCTCTTGATATTTCGAACTAAAACGTATGTTTTGGTACACTATTTCGCAGTAAAATCGGAGGCTGGCCAGACGTGACAATTCGAAGTTATCTTATAAAACTTTCAACAATTTGAACACACTCTATCATGTTGCAAACCGTCCATTAGCTGTAGGATGGAGTTTACATGTTTTGCCGCTACGTGTCTCGACTGTTACGTAACCCTTTTGATGACCATATGTCTGCTACTACTTTGTTTTTCCCGGTTCCTCAGGCGAAAAGACACTTTTTATTGCTTTCCTTCTTCCAGTGGACAATAGACCGGCCTCACGTGTTGTCAGCCGCTCATATCTTTCCTTTAACTCGTGGCATTGATACACATGTGTTCAGAAAGGATGGTTTGCTGTTGTATAGAAGAGATACGTCGGACTCACATGACGATTTATGGATTATCTGTGTGACAAAACGAAAATCAGCAGAATGTAAATATTTCTATTTTAACGGTTTTGATCATGGTTGAGAAGGCTTGGAGAGCTGTCACTCCTTTGACAATTCACAACTGTTTAAAAAGTCGGGTTTCCCCAGGCCGAGTTTGGTTGATGTGCACGATATACTCATGGAATGTAAAGCTCTCCCAGTACAAGATTTGATATTTGACGACTACGTGTAGGTTGTGACACGAACATCGCTATCTGGGGAACCCTATCTGACGCAGAAATTGGGTCTTTGGACCACAGTAAAACAGAAAGGGATGAAGACGAATTGGAAGAGTTGACACCGATAACTTTGACAGAAGCTAAAGTGTCTCTGACAAAACACACAATTTTTTTTTTCCAAAATCATGTAGATACGAAAGTTTTACAAGCTACATTTACTCTAGAAAAATCTAGTGACAAACTAAGATTAAATGACGAAAAACGAAAAAGATCAGATTTTTTTCGTCAAAAAAGAATAATTATGTACAGTATGTATTATTTTAATACAGGACTCTTTTAACTTCTGTATAAAATTTATACTGTATATTGTGTACTTTTTAAAAATAATTTTATGCGTATGTACAATTGTTGTTTTATTACATAGTTTCAAATTTAAATGTGTTAGAAAAAATTTCTCTTGGTGTATTTTGGTTGTTTTTTCCTATATACATATTATTACAAGTACAAATTTTTTAAATGCAATTTTTTGAATAAAAAATTATGGTAGTATTAATTAATATTAATTATTTATTCGGTAATTTATTTTTTTCAGTTTTTTTGTTCCCCACAATCAACAAAATCAAAAAACAAAAAAGAAGAAAATATTGGGTTGCATATTTGGATATGATACGAGAATGGTAGACCCTTGACACCCCCCATCTCCACGAAAAATTCTTGTGCCCAATGTCGTAGGTGGGGTGAGGTAAGGAAAAGGTTATTTATTATTATAATTTAATAATAAATACGGAATATGTACTTACCTACAGAACTTAAATAAAAGAACAACAATTTTAAAACCGCTTTTAACGAAAAACGCAAGATACAAACTTAATAATAACAGCCGCAAATATAATTATATCAAAAGATGCATTTATTATGAAACAATTCAAAATACATTAAAAAATAAATTATTTTTATCTAAAGTTAGTTTTGGTTGTTATAGTCCGTGGAAGACTTAGTCTGCGTATTGTCAGCCAATCTTGAATATTTCCGTATATAATTACTAACTGCTAAAATCTTAAGGTGGTCACCCAAAAATGTCTTGGTGGTCCACTGGTCGATCGCAATCTACGTAATGTCCACCCCTGATTTGCATCATGCCGCGTAAGAGAGAAACATGTTTCAAAACATTAGAACACTGGAAGCCACTGACGATGATCCCAACCACGCGGGTACTGCAATCGCAAGGAAATCAAGCAATAGGTTGAATTTATATAACGTCACGTGTTCCTAGCCAATCAGTTCATATTTTCCTGTGACGTCATAGTTACATGATGTTTGTAATCACGCACTTCCAACCAATCAGTTGATGAGCTTTGCTGTTGCAAATTTTCATTTTTTGCAGAAACTTTCTTTTAAAAAGTACATACAGTGATAGCCGTTTAACACGAAACTGATGGAAATGAAATATTTTTTCATGTTAAAAGAATTTTATGTTAAAGGAAATTTCCAGTGGCGTAACGTACACTCCCGCAACCCCTGCATCACAACGGGGAGGAGGGGGGGAACAGGAATCTTGATGGCCCAAAGCCTAATTGACGCCAAGTACGTAAGAGTCGTCTTGGGGTCCAAAACCTGACTTTGCAGGGAGGCCCTAATATTCTTCGTTACGCCACTGGAAATTGCAACTATATATATTTAACAAAATTAAGTTTATATTTTTTTATATTCATTGATACGTATATATGTATGTATATACAGATTTCCCTTTTCGTCTTCGTTTTTCATCAACAGCCTTACGAAGCTTCATCTTCATTTTAAGCAAAATAGCTGTTTGCTTTCTTCCTGAGCTCTTTATCAATGTGTTCATAAAAGAATTTTTCAAAAACTGAAACAAAGCAATGAAAAAAAAAAACGCGTATCAAACTTACTGATTTTTATTTACATTTCAATGTACTCATCACCGAATTCCAAAGCCAACTGACGTGAGATGAGATGTTTTTATGTGGTGTTTGTAAGGCTGGAGAACGACAGTAGCTTAGATAAACAAAATTGGCGTGTCACAGGCTATTCCGAGGGTATTTCAAAGCCAAGTTAGCCTCCTTTCTACGAAACATGTGGAACTATCTTTTTCATTTCACACCCTTTTTAAATCTCGCTTGCGAGGGCGATGTTTTTCCGTATTTTATTCATTCCCAGAAGGTCATGTTAAGCAATTTTCGTTTCGTGTTAAGAGAAACAAATGCATATTAGTTTGTGGGGACAGTTGTATTATTGCGAGTTAACCGATATTTCGTATTAAGCGTTTTCTCGTGAAACATATTTCACTGTATTTGTAAACAATTCTAACACACATAAGTAAACTTAGTTTAAGACAACCTGCGGTCCACCAGCCTTTTGTGAGTGGTCCGGTCATGGCCCATTGCACTAAGAAATTCAGTTACTGGAGAAGAACGTACTAAAAATTAAGTGAAAAATTTTATCAATCAAGTATGTCAGTTTTGCTATTAATTTGTTTTTTTAATAGTAGAATGTAAGCTAGAGGCTTGCTCATGAATGGAAGGAAATAAAAATTATCCCATAACTCAGTAAAAAATGCATAAATAAAAATATTTGTGTGCATGTGTTTGATCGAAAAATTAATATACTGTTAAAATAAAAGCCAAAAATGAGTTTTAATATTTTGATCAATTTTGCTTTTTCCAATGTAGCTTTGGTCTTACAGTGTGTGTTTTCCATTACCCGCATGTTGCGGTCCGCGTAAAATATCTGTCATGTGTATGTGGCCCGCGTGAAATGCCTGTCAAAAAAGGTTGAGTACCCCTGGTTTAAAAGCATTCTCATAGTATAAAACTTTTTCAGGAATCTTTACCTAATTATCAAATTTTAAATTTTACTAGTAGAACAAGTTCAATTCTGAATTCAATTCTGAATTCAATGGAGAACACGTGACGGCATTTATCATGTGACCGTCATGAATTGAGCCCATTAAAGCCGTACTCCCTAACCCCCGGTCCGTGGATCAAATGGTAATGGGCCACTCAAGAAACATTGCATTATTTCCATTTTATTTATGGTGTATTTCTCTTGGGGTTGTGCGACTTCCCATGAAAATCACTTGGTGCTAGTTTGATATTACGGGGCACGCGCCTAGTTGTTGTTTATGTTCGCCAAGACAAGCGATAATATTACAATATGGTTATCTTGATATTTTTGTTGTTTGACGATGTGCTTGCCATGGGGATAACGTATATTAGAAATAACTTTTATTGGTTTTTCCCGCGGTAACCCTATTAATTTCAGACGATTTTAATTTGATTTCTTTAAAAAATTAACCATTTTCAGTGTAATTGCACTATTATTTTCGTCTGTTTTATTTTGTGTTCTTGTCGAATGTGGATGTTTCTAATATGGGTGAGTACTAGTATATTTTTTTTAACAGAATGAGTGTTGTACTTTTAATTATCGCTATAAATCGTTTACTTTCGCTTTATTTTACGTTTTAAAAATGCCTTTTTTGAACGTTCCTTAACTTGCAGTTTTTAGAATATTGCAAGTTTTCGGTATTTAGTAATTGATATTCATTATTAATTTTAATATATATTATGTAATTATTTTATTAATAATGTAATATAAAAATGCAATTATTACTATATGTAATAATCATATAATATTCTTTATTCATAGTTATTTTTTTATATTTATTTAAAAATATTATTACATATTATGTTATTTATTTATAATTATTATGTAATACAAGTATTCTTATGCATTATTTTTATTTTATTACAATACGATGATTATTCTTTTTTTTTATAATTAATATTAAATTATATTGCATGATTATTATATATAATAATTATTATTAAATAATACTATATGAATGTTATATATAATTGCTGCTAAATTATAATATAAGATTATTATATACTGCATATAATAATATTATTAGTACATGCTACTTTTAATTATATTTTATTGATATTTATTATTTACTGATTGATCTTGGTTATTCTCAATCTCTTCCTATATTCTTCATTTGAAATACATTTCCAAACATTTCTTTAAAATTATTGTGTATCATTAAATTACCGCTAGGCCGCCATCTTGGATTCCATTTCAGCAACAACAAGCCATGATATCAAACTAGTTCCAATCACTTCATATTCATTTTTTAGTGCAACTGTATTTTATTCTAAAGGTATATTTAAATACACAATTAAATTAAACTTATTAAATCAAAACAATCTAAAATATAAATAATCAACGTCCGCCTTCCACTTTCTCCCCAGCTGGCCGACGTTGACTGTTCCACAGTGAGAAAAAGGTTGGGAAGTACTCGTTCAAAACATCTATGATTCAGGCATTATATTTTCCTTTCAGAAAAATATTTGTTCCTTACAAAATCTGAATTAGAAAGCAAACAAATGAAAACGTTTAAATGATGCCGAGTTCAATGCCAAACATCTGTGAATCAACAAGCAAAGTATCTTTTTTCCAAAAGAGATTCTAGATCGTTGTGCGTTCAAGACCAATTGACAATTACAAGCCTGAAATCTTAGCCAGGTCAAGGTCTTGAAAGAACTTTAGTTTCACAACCACATTGTGGAACAAACTTGAAATAATGAAAAGATAAAAATATCCGCTTAATAATTCGAGCAAGAGAAAATTTAATAAAATGGAACTAGTATTATACCTAGAAGTATGAAAAAGCATACAAAACACGACAAGATCTTAAAATTAAATCATTGTTGTGCTGTGACATTCCTAAAAATGAATTTTTTGCGATAGTGGCTGCTTTATACGGCTTATTCTACAGATTATTTGACATAATCTGAAATGAAATCGAAATTAATTCGCATAAAAATATTTGTTGGATAAATAAAGATACATTTATAAGATTTTCGCAATCTTCCAAACTATTTAACAAAAATATACTTGTCAGATTTTACAAACTGGCAGGGTCATCTTGTGTTTGACATATCAGGAAATGTGCTTCAGGATATAGTCTTAACTAAATTCGAAGAATTGGTATTTCCCCCCTTTTTCTCTCATTTAGTTTTTCCCTTCAAATTCAAGTGAAGTTGGTAGTTACGCAACAAGTTCCGAAAGAGCTGCTTTTGAACTGGAGTTGTTGGTTGACTTTTGATTCTTAGATAGTGCAGCGTTTCTCAAACCGTGGGGTGCGTCCCCCTCAGGGGGCGCGAACATATTGAATAGTCGAAAACAAAATATTATTTTAAAAAAATTTTTATTTACTGAAAGTAAACAAATAAAACACATTCTGACTTAATAAAAAATAAAATTAACATTTGTTCTGTTATGATATACTTATAAATGTATCAGAACTGAACAATGTATTTTATAATTAATTGAACAATACTAACAAGGGAAGGGCACGACTAAAGAAATTCATTTCGGGTTGAGACTTGGTGTAATAGTAGTACTCCTTTAGGGTGTTCAACCCTCAATGTAATTCCGCCGAATGGCCAGTCAGTTCGGAGAAAATAGCCTTTGAAATTTATGCTTAGCTTTTATACAATTAAGTTTTAATTTCCTCCGACGACTCCGTAGCATGGTTGGGAGAGCGCCTGGTTACAATGCGGGAGGTCAGGGTTCTATTCACGTGATAAACTTTTTTTTTTCAATTCATTTAATTATTTTTTCAAATTAAATAAATTTATTTATGAAAGGTTTATTAAATATTAAATGATATTTTATGTAATTATTTTTTATTTTATAAAGTAAAGAAATGCTGTAATTATATAAATATTTATATTAAATTTTATAAATATATTTTTATATTAATAAATAATATTTATAATAAAATATGTAATAAATATTAAATGATATTTTACATAAAAATTAGTTACAAATAGTTTTATAATGGGAAATACAATATATACTATAAATAAAATATTATATATATAATATAAAATAATTTATAAAATATATTATTATTATTAAAGTATTTTATAATTAATATAATAAAAACAATATGTGTTCTTTTTATATATTATTAATTTAATTATTCTATAATTTTATAAAATATTTTATAAGTCCTTTTTAAATAAATTTATTTAATTTAAATAAATTTATTTAATTTTAATCAATTTATTTTTGTAGTTTTAATAAATTTATTTAACTAATTTCAATAAATTTATTTAATTTTAATAAATTTATTTTTGTAATTTTAATAAATTTATTTAAATAATCTTAATAATAAATAAATAATAACTTTAATAATAAATAATAATTTTAATGATAAATTAATAGTAATTTTAATAATAAATTAATAACAATTTTAATAATAAATAATAATTATAATAATAAATTAATAACAATTTAATAATAAATAATAATTATAATAATAAATTAATAACAATTTTAATAATAAATAATAATTTTAATAATGAATTGATAAAAATTTTAATAATAAATTAATAAAAATTTTAGTAATAAAAAATAATAATTCGTATTAATAATAATTTTAAATATTTTTAATTGATAATAATTTTAAATAGTTTTAATAATAAATAATTTAAATAATAAATTAATTTAATTTATTTTACTTTATAAAATACAAAATATATAATTACATAAAATATCATTTAATATTTAATAAACCTTTCATAAATAAATTTATTTAATTTGAAAAAATAGTTAAAATAAATTGAAACGCGTGAATAGAACCCTGACCTCCCGCATAGTAAACAGGCGCTCTCCCAACCATTCTACGGAATCCTTGGAGGAAATTGAAACTTAATTGTATAAAAGCTAAGCATGAATTTTGGAGGCTATTTTCTCCGAATTGATTAGCCATTCGGCGGAATTACATTGAGGGTTGAACGCCCTAAAGGAGTACTACTATTACACCAAGTCTCGACCCGAAATGAATTTCCTTAGTCGTGCCCTCTACTTGCAAGTTAAGAACAAGGTTATTTATTGTCAGTGACCCTATGGGCTTATCATGTATAAAATTATATACAACAATTAACACTTATATTGATAGTTTGTACGGTTTATACAGTGACGGTTTGTCCATTGCTCGCTTGGGGTGGGCGCCCAGGGACCCAGATAAGCTGGTCTTAACCAGATTTTCTGGTTATAAATTTTGTTTCTCCAGTGCAAAGGGGGCCTGTAGATATTCTGCGCCCAAGGCCTAAAATGAGCTTAAATCTACTCTGGGTCTATAATTAATCCCTCTACCACCGATTAAAAGTTAAGCTCCAATGCCACCGTTTTCTACGAAGGCGAGTGTATGTGATGTATTGGAGGGGGAGAAAAGCAATAAATAAACAAATCCTCTGAAAAAAAGTAAATCCTTCGCAATCACTGTCAAGGTCCATTTATTGCGTTCCAAAGCTTTCGGAATAATTTTATGGATAGCAGTCCACAGAAAAGATCGTATTTCGGAAAGACGTACATATACGTCCGGGGAAACTAACGCTTTGGCTGAGCGAGACGTATATATAAACCAGTGGTACTTAAAAAAAGTCGTATTGCAGCTTTAGGGTCAAAATATAGTATTATTGCATTCAATGCATTGTTATTGCCGCCCTTCCGGTATAGTGGTTAGTGACGCTGCCTGCGGTGTCGTAGGGCCTGGGTTTGAATCCCGGAGAAGGCATGAATGTTTGTATTGTATTCCTTCTTTCCTCATGGAAAGTATTGTTGAATATCGGGTCACAAAAATATTGAAACTTTGTAGAAGCACTAAGATAGTACTTGACGGTTTTTAGTTGTTACTTTTTTCATTTAAGAGTAATTATTCAAACAAAACAAAAGTAAAATAACCAATTGTGGAGTATTCTAAAATTTATTATTTTAAAAATGAAATATCGCTAAAGAAGCCTTCACAAATGGCATCTAAAAATTTTTGTATGTGGAAATAAAGAAAATCTCGAAGTATTCCAACATCGAATACTTAATAAAAATATGTTCTCCTTTATAATACAATAGAATGCTGTATGAGTGACATTTATAGATTGGTATTAATGTCGCACTCTCAAGCACATCACAAGGTCTAGTAGTGGCGTAACTCGTAATTTTGAGCTTAACGCTTCGGCCGTAGCAAGTTAGTGGTCATGGTCACGAACTCGTGGTCAACATTATCGGGTCAAGTCCTGATGTCAATAAAGACCAATGTAGAGAGGCCGAAGCACGTTCAATGTCCTCACGTAGGCGGGGTGTACAAAATAAGAGAGTGAGGTGTCAGCTCGGGTATTGAACTCGAAAATTAATCGTATTTTAAACTTACGAGGTCCGTCACCACTAGCCTTCATATTTTATAATATGAGGTTAATAAATGGTCAAGTGGTAGCGTATCGCGCTTTCACACCACATGTCCATATCCTCTTCCCGGGCTGGGAAAGGTCGACTCAGCCTTTCATCCTTAATTCAGTGGGTCGATAAATGAGTACCAAGCTTGCTTTGAGACTTAAACACTGTCTCACTTCTGACTGACCACCTGATCGGGACATCTGCTCTAGCACCTCAGCCCCGAATGGTCAAGTATACTGGGATGGGCACAGCAGGCCTTGGGCCTCATGGGCTGTTGCGTCTCTGAGTTTGAGTTTAATAAACGCCGGCTCACACTAGAAGTCTTTCTCCCTCCCTTCTTCTTTTTCAACTTAAATTACACTTCCTTTAGAGCAGTGGTTCTTAAACTGTCGATTGCCGCGGTCCGCGTTTATATATCAGCCGGATATTGTGAACCCCCGAGATTTTGAGCATCTCTTCCTGACTCCTAACACACGACTGAGTGATTTAAAGGTTCCTCAATAATCCTAAGACTGCTTTTGCTACTTATGAAAACTTTTTTTTTTTTAACTCCTCTTTTTTTTCTTAAAGAAAACAAAAAACATCTAATTTAAAAAATTACGTCGTAATAATGGCTATGTGTAGTTGGAGACAACGAAAAAACTGAATTAATACTCTGGATCGAAATACATGTTCTAGTAGAGTTTTTTTTCACTGGGGGCAATTTATTGATCTAGTCTATGATGGCCCTTCTTTCAATTTTTCCACGAGAACTTTCAGAGTCTGTAAGTGATAGACCTTCGCGGACCCCCTAGAAAGGGGTCCCCCAGGGGTCCAAGAACCTCACAGTTAAAGAACCACTGCTGTAGAGCATCAATGCCAAATATGGCTCTAGTTTTTCCAGAAAATGTGTACAATCATTTGCTTTAAGTTACACATAAATATTTTTTATTATCTCAATTGAAAAACGTTTAAAGAATTTTTTCAAAAAAATACGAAAATTTTATTTAGTTTAATGCGTAATCATGGTGTTGTTGTTTCTCATGCCACCTGATCTCGACTGCGTCAGATTCAGGTCCACGAAATTCATCATGTCAAGAGGCTAGATGTACGCCTGTCGTTAGCCGTAGCCTTGATCACCATACAGGTGACAGTACGATTTGGCTCGGTTCAAACCGAATCTGGAGGAAGAATACATCGGGAGGATCAGGGGCCTCTCACCTCTCTTCCCCTTCCACCAACCTTACGAGAGGCCAATCTTGCGGCTCAACGGCTATTCAAAGTATCCCCAAGACGCAAAGGCACCATACATTGACAAACACCCACGCCTTCTCCGGGATTCAAACCTAGGCCCTACAGCCTAGCAATCAGAGTTGCTAACCACTATACCGGATGGGTGGCTACGTAATCGTTATAAACAAAACGCTTGCAAGTTTTATATACCTGACTGCATTTCGCTTACAAAAAACAAGTAATATATATATAAAAAAAGTTAATTTCTACTTAGGTCAACAAAGAAACATTTTATTTTAGTTACTTTTTATTAAATAGTTACAATCAATATAAATATGTATATACATAGGACAGAATCACACTATGAAGTGACAAAATAGAAAGCGATTATGTAATTTTCCACTTTCCCCTTTCTAGTTAGGAAACTATTGGACTATTTTTTGTTTGTAAGTATTTATTCATTCATTAAATTTAATTATTCTAATAAAATAGTATAGTAAGAAAGAAATCACATTCTCTCTCTCGAAAATTAGGCTACCCCAGGTGGGATTCGAGCCCACGACCTTTGGATGAGAAATCCAATACGCTATCCGTTGCATTACAGGAATACTACGAGCGATTTTCCTTTCTATATATGCTGTTAGACTATTATTTTTGTTTGTTACTATTTATTCACTAATTACATTTAATTAGCGAGTTAATGTTTGATAAGATTGTATGAACATCTAGTGTCATCCCCTACAAGTTTAAAAAAAAATGTATTTGAACTTGAATGGATGAATAGAAAGTATTTTATTAACGATTGACAATTTGAGCACAAGATATATATAAATATATAAATAGGGAGAGAGTGAAATAATAGTAGGAATTGAAAAACAACATCAATTTCATCGCTCCGCGTTCCACGATCTTCTTTTGTGAAACTAATTTATGAAAATAATAACCGAATGAAGTATCGATCACACAAATGACAAAAACAACATTGTAGCATAATGACTAGTATATAAATCAAACATTAGCCGGAAGAATTGTATAATCGAAAGTAAATTATTGATCACCAGTTCCTTTATGATAATAATATAATGAGCGCACGTTTGGCGGATATGGATAAAACCACACGGACGTAAAACGTGACTTGAGAGGATTATATATATTTATTATCATAAATATATATATTTTTTATTGATCTTCGATAACAATCAACTGATTATGTAGCATAACTAATAAATACTCGAGTAGCACTGCGACTTCCACGAGACAGAAAAACCTCGTAACAAGGGATAATTAATTTCCCGTAAAAATAAGGGTATAATATTATTCTTATAAATTGAGAATAAGATTGTTAAAAGTCTAATCTTTATCTTCATCTACACATATTTCAATAATTAGATAAGACTCGAAGAAAGAACATTTTGGACTTGAATTATTAAACATCAGAAGAGAGTTTGACAAATGACAATGTTGTAAAGAATTATGAAACTATCGCGCCAACGTGTCTATAAAAAATTTAGTAAATTTGTTGAATGGGGAAATTTTAGAATATTATGTATTTAGAATAACAATTTTACTAGTTATACATGAGTATTTTTCAATTCCTACTATTAGTTCACTCTCTCCCTACATTTTTGTAAATATAGTGTTCAAATTTTCAATCGTTAAGAAAATACTTTTTATTCATCCACTCAAGTTCAAATACATTTTTTTAAATTTGTAGTGGAGGACACTTGATGTCAATACAGTTTTCTTCAAATATTAATTCATTAATTCTATGTAATTAATGAATAAATAGCAACAAAAAAAATAATAGTCCAATAGCATATATAGAAAGGCCAGCTCAGGTGTCATCCTCGTCATCAAAATTGTTCTTCCTTTGCCGAAAGTCCTTGCGTAGCTGAATAGTGCGACGTAAATATTCACTCACACACTTTAAATTTATATTATTTGGCTCCTTTTTTTCAAATGGGTCACCTTTTGAGTTCAAACGGGCTTTAAGTTTCTTTGCCCAATCATTTGTCGAAGCCTACACTACCTCCATGGAAATTTCCATGGCTGTTTTCCTTAAAGCAGAGGTCGCTAAAGTGGTGGTCCACCAGAAAGTTTCGCTGGTCCCCAGAAAAATGTGTAATATACTCACTCATCACGTTATGTTTTAAGATGCATTGGGTGTTCTTAGATCAGAATTTTTTTTAAAAAAAAAACATTTAACACTTAAAAAATCCTATTAGTGGTGCGCGGGATTGAAATTATCGCAACTCGGAGATTGCAGGGGCAACAGGGTTGGAAGAAGAAGCAGATATGATTTTAAAACTAGTTTCATTTATGAATGTAACTTGTTGAAAGTTTCGGATCATTTATTATCTTGAATGGTCATTTTTATAAGTTGAATTGAGAAAGCTATTTCGAAATTCAGGAAAAGCCCCTGTTGGGGAAGTGTTTTTTTTTCTTTTGCATAACAGAAATCGGTTAATTTTAGGCATCATTAATACCGAATCTTGAGAAATCTTGAGTGATGGTATATGAAGAAGAATGAAATTCTAAAAATACTCTTAAGGCAATATATAAATAACTATATCCTAATGTACTAATCATAAAAGAAATACAATGAGTCTATTTTTCTCCCGTTGAAGAAAATTATGATTTAATATCGTATTTCAAAATTATTTTCTTTCGCGTGCAATTTGATAGAGAATTTATAAATAGCTTTATGCTTCATTTTGATTACTTTGTTTTTTACATATCTTTTTCACACAAGTATAATATATATATATATATATATATAGTATAATAAAATAAAATAATAAGAGCCAAAATTGTATTTCCTACAAGACTAAAGAAGAAACTGGATTTTAAGAAACATATCAAGAAAATAAATGGTGCAAAATAATATCGTACTAAAAGTGAAAAAAAAACAAAAAAAAAAAAAACAGACAACACAAGAAACAGAGGTGTAGAGTTATTAAAATTGAAAATACCGAAAGAGTCTTTGGACTAAAATGGAGACCTATTATGATTTCTAAAGCAATCACTGAAATAGGCCAGTGATTTACGGTTAAGCAATGCTTATGGATCCACCTTCTCCGTACAGTAGAAAGTTTCGATATAATAGAAAAAACAGTACCATGTTGAAAAATTAGGCCTAAATCCATCTACACGTGGAGGGAACACTAAACAGTAAAATAAAATGAATGTATGGATAGTGAGAACAGAAAAGTTTCTTACATAGAGATGAATATATATATATATATATATATATATATTACTAGCCTTTACCCGCCCGCTTTGCTGGGTATTTTATGATATTGTATGAATATATACTGTTTAAACTATTGATATCTAAGTTTTAGCATTAATCGCTCGATTGTATTGAAAAACATTCATTTAATCCTCACCTTGTTTTTAAAAGGACAGAACATAAATTTTTTAAAATTGAAATGAAATTATATTTTACGCTCCTGTAACTCCCTTCTCTAAAGAGGATTTCCGCAAAGCCATTTTTAATGGATCCTTACTCTACAAAAGAAACAAGCCTGCCAAATTTCAAGTCAAAACCTAATAGTTTAAAAACGAAAATATTTTTATTAATATACCTCATAACCATCCTGAAGATATGATTTCCGTAAGAATCGTTCTTTGGGGATTTCAACTGAATAAAAAATACATACTTACCAAATTTTTAGTGTTGGTCTAGTAGCTCGAAAACGGAATTTTTTAAAAAATATTTATAAGCCCATTGATTCCCCACAACCCTGCCCCACATAGGAATAGATTAACGCAAAATTTATTCTTAATATCTTCTCTACAAAAGAAGTATGCTTACCAAATTTCCTGTCTGTAGGGGTCTAATAGTTCAAAAACGGGAACATTTCTCTATAACGTCTCTTAATCCCTCACATTCCCCTAAGGAGTCGATTTTCGCAAAACGCATACTGAACAGATCTTTACTCCATGAAAGAAACATGTATGCCAAATTTCAAGTCTGTAGATCTAACAGTTCTTCATATATCGTGATGAATGATTGAGTGAGCAGCTCTTCTCCTTTTTATATCTAGACAAATATGATATTTTTTCTGCGAATATTTAATTTCTCACTCTTATAAAACTCATATTTCTCCAATGCAAGCACATGAATGCAAAATTTTATGAAACATTAATACATGGCAACCTCAACAATCTGGAACCGAATGAAAACTCGTCACGTATGATGCAATATTTTCCTTTTGAATTATTTATTTTTTTTAAAGTTTAAAACCACGAAGGTCACTTAGCGTCTTGTAACGCACTAACTTAAGGAGTACACGTGCAATGCACTTACTTTTAAATGCTTTTTTCATGTTTAATTTCAGTTTTCAATAGGAAAAGCTTTTCGATGTTACATAACATTTTTCCATTAAAAAGTTATTATGTTTAAGAACGTGTGCGTGTGGTACGTGATTTCAAATGCATAAAACTTTTTCAAATAGCAAAAACTAAAGTCAAGTTTCTGTGGGTGTAGCATATTAATGCGATTAGTATATAAGACACATTTAAAACTTGGAAGAGCATTCAATAAATACAAAAAAAAAAAAAAAAAAATTCACTTTAATGGGTAAAATATATATGTTACCGGCAAAGTATGAAACGCCGGCATTCTATAGAATGCCTGACGTTTTTAGGCAAAGTATGAAATAGGAGAATTATTACATACTTTGCCTAGGCATTGTATAGAATGCCAAATGCTATTTGGGCAAAGTATGAAAAAAGGTCTTAATAAGGCTATTTTATAAATGACGTGTATTCCTAAGAAATACAAATGTTATACTAGAAAAATAAAAAAATGTATTCAAAATACGTAAAGAAAAATGAAAGTTGTACTGAACAAGAGAGATTGTCTTTCTTTTTAAGGTGACTTGGCATATTTTAAACAATAATTTTTTATTTATGTATTTAAAAATTTTATTTTAGCATTACATATAATGTTTTTATTCAAAAAAATAATACAAGATGAAATTTTGTGTAAATTGTTCACACAATTTAGAAAAGTTAAAAGTTTAAAAAAAAAATATGAATTATTTTAAAATAATACTCCTCTTGTATTTACTAATTATTTCACCTGAAATATTTTGTAACTTTCCTAAGAATGTCTTAAACAAATTTATAAAACGATTTTACAATAACTTATTTAATGATAGAGAAAAAAAAAAATAAAATGTGGATATGCATGCTAAAATTCAACGAAAATACCAAAATCTCCTACATTAATTTTTTTTTTAAAGTATTAAGTTTACAGCCCAAACTGAATGCCTAATTTTGTTACTTGCATTATACATAAAACACAGGGGGAAAAAAGCGAAGTGATTGATTAATATTTATGGAAGGAGAACCATTTTGAATGCGAACAGACAAACTGAGATAAACCACTGTTAAGTTTGTAATTCTAAAAAAATAATTATTATAAGCTTAAATAACATAAAATATCTCTTTAAAATATTAGCTACATATTTTCGTAAGAATAATCGCATTTTTAAATTATTTCAAATCATATATTTTAAAAACGATCCCTTTTTAGAGAGTATTAATTGCATAAGAAAACTCAAGGAAAATGTTAAAAAAAATTTTTCTACAATTGCACAAATTTTAAAGTTTTTTTTCTCCACATAATATTGAAATATTATATTTTTATGGAAAACATATGATGAATAAGAACTGAAATAATAAAGAAAATTTTTTAAAAAAAAGCCTTAATAAAAAAATTTCACATGCACACATTTAAAAAAAAATACAAATTACACACACACACACACACACA
>BMAV01014168.1:1442268-1454622 GCA_019973955.1 Trichonephila inaurata madagascariensis | reverse complement strand
CAGCCATATTTCAACAGGATAATGCGCGACCACACGTGGCACGCATTTTGCAAAGGTTCTTCGTTAATCACCAGATTGAATTGCTTCCCTGGCCGGCTCGCTCTCCGGATCTTTCGCCGATAGAAAACAGGTGGTCCATGGTTGCTCAACGATTGACCCAGATTACACCCCCAGCTACCACACTAGATCAACTTTCGCCACGTGTGGAAGCTGCTTGGTCTGCTGTACCCCAAGAACACATCCAAAGTCTCTTTCAATCTATACCGAGGCGTGGGGCAGCGGTGATCTCTAACAATGGAGGCTACTCTGGCTACTGATTCTGGCAGGAACCACACTTTACAGAAGTCTATAAATTTAATCATTTGATACTTGGTCAACATGTTATCTACAAAGTAAATTTTGTATAGCCAAAAAAAAACTGGTACAGTCATGCGTATGCAAATTAAGTGATATGGAACCAATCAGAATAAGGCGTTGCGGTCGGCAGTGAGTGAGTGAATATTAACGTCACACTCTGTTCAGCTACACGAGGGCTTTTGGCGATGGACCACGTAATTTTGAATCATTGTCAAGTGACGTGGACGACACCTAAGCTGGCACCCCTTGTCCTAATTACCACACCACACCTTTAGGAGGACGTTTGAGCTCTCGACAGATTTAACGTGCATCGCTCCCCTACACGGCTCTGCGGTCGGCAGAGCCTATATAAGACAACGAGTGTCCGGCACAGTTGTTAGATAGGTCCAAGATTTAAATGAGTTTGAACGAGATGTTATAGTCGGTGCGCATGAGAGATGGGACATAACATCTCCGAGGTAGCGATGAAATTTGGATTTTCACTTACGACCATTTCACGAATGTACCGTGAATATCGGGAATCCGGTACAAAATAAAATCTACGACATCACTGCAGGCGGAAAAAAATCATGCAAGAACGGGTCTAACGACGACCTACGAGAATCATTAAGCCTGACAGATGTGCAACTCTTCCGCAAATTGCTTCAGATTTTAATGCTGGGCCATCAATAAGTGTCACCGTGCGAACCATTCAACGAAACATCATTGGTATGGCCTTTGGGAGCCGAAAGCCCACTCGTGTACTCTTGTTGACTGCAGGACACAAAGATGTACGCCTTGCCTGGGCTCGTCAACGCCGACATTGGATTGTTGATGACTGGAAACACGTTGCCTGGTCTGACGAGTCTCGTTTCCAATTGGATTGAGCTGATGGATGTGTACAGGTATGGAGACAACCTCATGAATCCATGTACCTTACATGTCAACAGGGAACTGTTCAAGTTGGTGGAAGCTCTGTGATGGTATGGGGCGTATGCAGTTGGCGTGATATTTGACCCCTGATACATCTAGATACGACTGTGTCAGGTGAAAGGTACGTAAGCATCCTGTCCGATCATCTGCACCCATTCATGTCCATTGTGCATTCCGAGGGACTTGGGGAATTTCAGCCGGACAATGCAACACCCCAGACGTCCAGAAATGCTACAGAGTGGCTCCTGGAACACTCTTCTGAATTTAAACACTTCTGCTGGCCACCAAAATCCCCAGACATGAACATTATTGAATATATCTGGGATGCCTTGCAACATGCTGTTCAGGAGAGATCTCCACTCCTCTTGCACCTACTGATTTATGGATAGCCATTTCATGGTGTCAATTACCTCCAGCACTACTTTAGACATTAATCGAATCCATCCCAGGTCGTGCTGCGGCACTTCTGCGTGCTCGTGAGGGCTCTACACGATATTCGGTAGGCGTACCAGTTTTTTTGACTCTTCAGAGTATATATATATAATCGCTTTTAATTTCATCTAAGCAAATTTAATTTGTTATGGTCCTTACTTACTCTTCAACACTCTCCTATAAATAATTATTAGATACCTACCTGCTCAGTTTTAGCATGATATATAACACTCATATACATAATAAATCTTAGAACGCTATTCAAACCCAATTTAAGATATCCGACTACCCTAAAATCATGACTTCTTTTAAAAATTGACAAATTCTTTTTATGATTTTGTTTTATAGGCCATCTTTATTAGATTTACAAAAATACGAAGGTTTTTATTTTCCATTCTCACTAGAACAAAATCTATAAGTGTTTTAGTAAACACAGAGAGATTCCCCCCATAACTTTACATAAGATGTGAAACTCTAAAATGCGTTTTACTCGAAATGTGTGTTTTTTTCGAAAAACTCAAACGGGGACAACGATTGCTCAAAAAGTGTTTAAAATAATTTGCTGAAATTTTTTTGTGTAAGTTCTGTATAACAGTAGAAGTCTTTTAACCTTTAGGTTTATCATTCACTGTTTTATTACAAAATTTACAGTCCCTTAAGTGAAAGTAATCACTGTTTTTTTTTAAAGTAATTTTATATAATAATTAAGATAAAGTGCTCTCTAGTTTTTTAAAAATTAAAATATTTCTCATCCTGAAAGTCATTTCTAAAAAGAATAGCAAAGTAATACATCAAAATTGAAAAATTGAGAATTCGTTTATTTACTATTGATTCAGAGCATGCCCCGTTTATGTAATTTTTTGTTAATTTTTACCCATTTTTTCCCATTTATAGTTGTAATAATTTATTTTTCTTTTCTTAATTTTAGCCTTTTTTTTCTTAAAATGTACAAAATAAATCTAAAAACCTCAAAAAAATCTCCATATCTCCTTTTTTTTTAGAAAAAAAAGTTGTTGCAAGTAGTCGGATAACTTAAAGAGTTTGAGAGTCAGAGTTTTTCGTTAGATAAATTTAAGTTAAACAAATTTTAATCAAACTACTGAATTTTTTTTTATGTTAATACATTTAGCAATCGTTGATTAAATTTTCCAGACCTTCTTGTTCTTCATTAAAAATTCATTTGTTTAAAACATAGTTCTAATTCCTTAAAGAAAATAAGGGATTTACGGTAGGGTACTTACCCCATACGGTTATTCACCAAAGATTCGCTACGAGCTGAGCGGTCATAGACGGCCGAAGCATAGTACCCCAGTCGTGTAAAAAAACTGATACATGTTAAATCCGAATAGGCTCAAAGTCCTTTCGTTAGCCTGATGTAAAAGTTTGGAGAATGGGTGTCAGCTCAAGTATCATCATCGTCATTTAAGCAGGATTCAAAATTACGAGGTCCGTCGTCAAATGCCCTCTTTTGTTGCTTCACCACATTAAACTCAAATAAAAAAATCAAAGAATCGCTGCGTACTAGAAATCAATCGCCTAAGGTTTTACGAGTTATGGCAACCTTGAAATCGATAGTTATTAGTCTTGTGGCTATATTATCAACCTATAACTCGCCAAAAATCGCCAATGGTGTAGAAATCTATATATATATAAATGGATGTTTATATATATGAAATCGCATTACTCCATAACACCGTTCAGCCGATCACTATGAAAATTGGCATATATATATATATTTTTGTGGAGAAGGTTTTTGTGCTATCCTCTTTGTTGCAGCTCCTCTCCAGGTGGCGGTGCAGCATATCCACTTCTGCATTATTCAATCAATCTCCAAGTTGCCGACAGGGTTGTCAAAAATGATGTCAATTTGCCTCTATCGCCAACATTTCGCTATGTTTCTATTGAATCGCTATTTTAATGTAAGGAACGGCGTTGCTTGTGAATATTATAAATTTAATATAAAAAATACAACAGAAAGTAATATTATTGTATTACACATCCAGTTATAAATTATTTATATTATTTTAAGCGTTCATTACACAAAATGTGTAACAATGTGTTACTATTCTGAGCAGAGATCAGCTTAGGAAGGTGTTTTCAAAAATAGACCCATAAGAGAGTTACGGGGCATTATAAGTAAAAAAAAAAATCCTTTTTTTATCTGCTATTAGATCTATACAGACTTTAAATTTAACAAACACAGGTTTTTTTGTTCAACTGAGATATGCAAAAAGTTTTTTTTGTGTGTGTTTAATTTGCAATTCACGTAAAATTAGCTCATTGAAAACTTCTTTATCCTTCAATGTGTATTGTTTAATTTTTCAATTCACCCGTGCAAGGAACGGGTATACCAGCTAGTAACACATAAATACCGAAAACAATTTTAAAGCTTTTATAATTCTGCAGAGAACCAGTGATTTTGGGGGTGTATATATATATATCGAATGAACTGCAACTAAAATCGCGTGCGCAGTACAATGTATTCATACAAATTAATAATCCATGACAAAAACAACGTTGGTTCTCATTTCCTCTTGCTTCTAATTTAGTATTCCGATATTTCGTTAGTAACTACCTGAAAATGAAAGCACGCTATGAAACCCCGACACGATATGCTGCTCGGCGGTATTCATGCTTCAGGGGTTCAAAACATGCGATGGGTTTGCTCGAAATCCAATTAAGTGTCAGAAAAATCGTTCTTTTTTTTAGCGGTGTATATCCAATATCGTAAATAAGTTTTTTTATAAATAACATCTGGGCCAATAAATTTTTCTTGTGTTGTAAAAATACAATATCTTTCCTACACAGTTATGAACTATTCGTTTCCCGCTCGCTTCGCTGAGATCTCATGGTGCTGTAAGACTATATATTGTTTTTAAATTATTGATATCCTAGTATTAAGCCTTCGATTGGATTGTAAAACATTCCCATACAGCATTATAAGAATTAAAAAAAAAGACAGGACTTGAATTTCTAAAACGGAAGTATATTTATCTTTTATGCCCTCGTAATCCCCCTCCTTTCCTTTCCTCGGAATAGATTTTTTTAAAACCCATTTTTAGCGAATCTCTATTCAATAAAAGGAACATCCTTGCCAAATTTCTAGGCTGTAGGTCTAACAGGTCAAAAACGGGGGCTTTTAACAAGCTTTTATTAGCTTCACCTGTACGTGCTCGGTTTTTACCCATTTTAAAAGGTTATATTAATTCGAAAGTTTGCACACTTGTCAAGGACTTATGACAATACAATAATCTAACGATTTTATTAAATTGTCTTGATCAGGATCATCAGAATGAACGATTTCCCATTTCCAGATTTGGCGACTCACTCTAGATCCCATTTCCAGATTTGGTGACTAAAAAATTAAGTTACAACCCTAAAGCGAAAACGCTCATGGTTAATACAATACCACAAACAAAAAAGTGTCTTTTATTTAAAAAGGGGGAGGATGCGTAAGCAATTTCTTAGTTCGATTATGTATTAAACCGTGTTTTTTTTTAGTTTTTTAAACTATTATTTACTTTATTTAACTATAACACTCCCATAATCTCAGCAACCCTTCTAGGGAGTCAATTTTCGCAAAACTCGTTCTAGGAGAATCTCTACTCATCCCCTCCCCAAAAGGTTCGCTTAATTCTTAGTCTTTCGGTCCAAAATCAGGAATTTACTATGCGTAACTTTCCTTAAGGCCCGCAACCTCCTTGTGTGTCAGTTTCCGTACAACCTATTTGTAGACATCGTGAGAAACATGCTTGCTAAATTTCAAGTATGTGGGTTTAATAGCTCAGAGATCTCGGGATGCTTTTCTCCTTTACATATCTACAGTGTCTCAGGATTGCCACTTTATGAGCAATTCGGGGACATCGCAAGGATTCAGATTTGTACAGTAACCCATAATCGGAAACGTCTTCATTTGGTTCGTAGTTCACAAGAGGAAACAGACCTGCAATATAGCATTCATTTGAGCTGTTATCCCCCTCAGAGGAGTTTGGGACAGTTTTACGAACATAGAGCTGGCAGATGTGCACCTGATTGTTAGAAAGAAATGCACGAGCAGCAGAAAGATTGTAGCGCGAATTACTGGATCACAAATTGTGTGAGTATGGATCATTACGATGTAATAGGAGCAGTGAGGGTGGACCACGAGTGATTCGAACCTCCAGCATAGAACAAAATGTGTTGGACACTGTTCGAAAGAATTCGAATACTCTGCTGCCGTAGGAGGATCTCGGTGTAGAGTACAATTACAAAATTAGTAAATATCCGGCGGTGTGGTGCATTTCTCTGTGGGTACCTTTAGCGAAACAATCTTTATGCTGCTCAAGCCTTTCCCACTGCCAATCAGACGGATATCAGGTGTTCGTAAAACTGTCCCATACTCTTTTGCAGGCGATGAGAGCTCAAATGATTGCTGTAATGCAGGTCTGTTTCCTCTAATGCTCTTGTGAACAACGCCACCTAGGATGCCATTTCCGAACCCTGGGTTGCTATGCAAATCTGAATCCCTACCTTCCTTCAAAATTTGCCCCAGTAATCCTGGGACACCCTGTAGATTACATAGTTTCTATTCAATATTAGATTAAAATTAAATTTTATATAACAAAATTTAAAATCAATTTCTTTGCTCAAAGTTTGATAGCAAACTATAACTAGAAAAAAAGTAAAACGAAATATTTATAATTTTTTTTATTTATTTTACCTAACATCTTGGGCACGCGTTTGGTTTGTCGCTGGCCTTCCGTACCTAAGGTTGCGGGTTCGACTCCGGCCCAAGTCAAGGGATTTTCATGATGCAGAAAATCGACAGCTGTCATGTCGTATAATTACACGACATGTAAAAGATCCCTAGAGTGTTTGTTTGGCTTGGATGCTCTCGGCGAAATTAATCCTAGTACAGGTTTACATCGTCAGAGCTCAGGTGCTTCCCTGTAGGGAGGAAACTGGATGTCAAAATTACCTGCGGTGATTGGTATCCGCCTATAGAGTGCCGCACTAAAAACAGATAACAGCTTCCGGGGAATGCACTGTTAAGTTTTAAAATTTTTCTTCAGCAGCATTTTTTAGAAAAAAGTACAAAATCCTTTGAGAATAATTAGATGTAGGATTTTACGGTAGGTGTCGGAAAAAGTATAAGGTTTCCTTTTCCACACGAAACAAATGATTTTAAAGAATTTTACTATTGAAAAAATTTTCTTTCATGTAAAATACAAGCAAGGGATGAAGCACTGTCATGGTCCCCTAAAATAAAACTAAACTGAGCTAAATGGTGCAACAGCCCATGAGGACCAAAACCTTTTGTGCCCATCTCAGTTTTCATGACCTTCGGCACTGAGGTGCATGAGCAGATTTTCTGGTCAGGTGGTCAGTCTGACGCGAAACTCCAGTGTTTAGTTTCCAAGCAAGCTTAGTTCTTATTTATCATCCATCTGAAGGGATGAAAAGACTGAGTCGATCTTGCCCATCCCGGGGTTTGAACCTTAAACCTGTGGCGGGGAAGCGTATGACGGGTTTACGCGTCTTTTCTTTAACATCACCTCTGGGTTCTCTCTGGGTTCAACTCTTTTCCAACCAAAACCCAAGAAGCGAAATGCGAACAAGAAATGCAAATAAGATAGCTTTTAAAAGAAGTTTCAGTAAGCAGAATGGCAATTTGGGGAAATTTATGTTTGAAGAGATACAAGCGTGAATTGACAGCCACTTGAAAAGTTACTTGGAAAGTAAACCAGTAATACAAGGTGCCTACCATTGCACGAGCGCCCAGACGTCTCCATATAGAAATCTAACCTTAGTTGGATTAAGTAGGACTGATTATTTGATATTAGGACTTGTAATATAATTAAAAGTGTGAGTAGGCGGATTGAATAATTATTTAGAGAAAGTGGTCTAAGTTACGCGATTCAGTTTAACTATCTTTTTGTGTGTGTTTGTTCATTCTAGATTCTCGCTAGTTAAATTTATCTAAATTGTTAGACATTTAAGTTTTATTCTTAATAAAGTCGTATTAAGAATTTATAAAATGTCTGTTACTTTAGAAAACCCCACACCTCTAGCTCACACTGACAATCAAAGATACGGTCACCAAAGGGAGGCTACCACCACAGAATCCTGTCGCCCATCCAGTCTAGGGGTAAGTGATGCTGACTGACATGGGTTCGAATCCCAGAGAAGACTTGGATGCTTGTAAATGCATAGTGCCTTTGCGGCATAGTGATACCTTAAATAGCCTGTAGCGAGGGGGTTGAAGGGGAAGACAGCTGGTAGGCCCCTGGCCACCCCAGCTTGTTTTTCCTGAAAATTGGAATGAGACCGAGCCAAAATGTGTGTCACCTGTATGATGTTCAAAGCTACGGCTAACGACAAGCGTACATCTAGCTCTTTGCCATGAGGAATTTCGTGGGCCTCGATCTGACATCGCCTGACAGGAGATGTTAACAAAAACAGCAATACAGAATTTTAAAAAGGAACAATTAAAAATGTACAGAATCATCAGTCATTTCCCATACAATAAGGTCGCTGAAGACTTCATTTTGAATTTTAAAAAAAATATTCCTTTTTTACCTCTTGTTTTCCCCGAGATTAAAGCCGAGTTAAAGATATTACGACAAATATTCTCACAATGTGTGGTCAAAAGAATGTCTATAAGGATTATTAAACAGCAATTACACTTTTAGGAGCTATAAATAATTTCAATTCTAAGAATACAAAAAATATTGAATAGAGTATATTCTAACGAGAGAAAAATATTAAAAATATATACAAGGCATTTATACGAAAAAAAAAAACTATAACATAATGATTCGTCAAATTCGTAATTGGTTACTAATAATCAAATTGGAATGGTATTTGGGACCTTAGCTATTAAGACAATTGGGTTCGGTAATGGAAAAACAGTTGTGTTTAAGAAATTAATTAACTACGTTAATTAGGTTAACTAAGTGATCTACGAACACCATTATTTACTTTTCTGTAAATCATTTACATTAATTTTTCAACTGTGATGAAAATGAAGAGGGTTATTAAGGGTAATTATTTTGATGGCTGTACCCCCTGTGTACATTTTGGATGATGAATTTCAGTTAAATGTTAACACGTTTTGGTAAGGGTTTTTTTCCGAAAGAGATTCCTTGATAATCAAATGGATTCGAAAATCGAAACATGTGTTGTTATCAATCGAATCTTCGAAATAATTTGTCTTTGTGTTTCAGAGTAATTGGGGTTTAGACTAAAAATAGATGCTTTGAAACACTCATTTGCAATTCAACCATTTCGAACACGTGTGCGCACGTCGTTGTTTACTTCCAAATTTAGGTTTCCTTCCTACAGGAAATTCATAGAAAATGGATTTAAAAGGCACACTAAATATCATCCACTCTATTGAACGTTTTATTTTAAACGTCATTCTCTTATTTCGTACACTTTGAAAGTGAACAATTGTTTATTAAGTTACATGTTAAAGTTGCATGAGGGGGTGACACGCGCAAAACCTATTTAACCACTATGAACTTTAGCTGGCCACGCACATGTAAATCATTGTTCGTGGTCACCAATGTGGAGATTAAGTAGATGTCGAATTCAGGGATTACGATGTAGAAGGCTATCACAAATTGCCCCAATGTTTTCAATGGAACAAACTAAAATGGCAAATTATTTGAACACAAAATCAGCAGCCGGTTTAGTTGAACCATCGCTGAGAAATAGCAAGAATTTAAATGAACGTGGCAATAATTTACATCTGCGTAGTCGACTAAAGTTCATAGTGGTTAAGTACGGTTTACGAAAGATACAAGAGCTATTGATAACGAACCTCATACTTTTGAACAACAGTCAAATGAGGATACATGTCAGTTGACTTTCTACTCTCCAAACTTCCACATTACGCAGACGGGGGGGGGGAATTTTGATCCTATCATCCATTCTACACGGCAGGTCTTCAGTGGCACTGGAGCTCGAACCCGTGACTCGACAATGCCGGCCACGAGCTCCCATCCATATATACTCTATTTCCATAGGTCGTATCTAGGGATTGCAATACCGGGATACCGAATACCGGTATTTTAAGCCATTTATACAATTTTGTAACATCGGTATTCCAAGTTTAAATACCGGTTTTTCGGTATTTACTTGAATTTTTTTTTAAAACTGTCTCCACTATAAGCTCAGGGATCGCCAACCTACCCTTTAATTTTATGTCTCCGTAACGGGCGAAATTAATGAAACTGTGAATAGAAAGTTACATCGTACAATCAAGAGAAGTGATAAAATATATGATTTATCCAAGGAGGCGGGCCAAAACTATCCTATTACAGCTCAGAGCGATACTTTACACGTGCGAGATCCGTATTCTGATATTCGTATGTGTGAAAACAAGGTTGTAGTTGTGAAGAAAGCGCGTTCAAATTATATTTGCATATCATTCTTGTATTTACATATCATCATGACTTTAAAAATAATGAAAAGAAAAGAGACCAACCAATTCAAATTTGATCAAGCTTATAGTAAATTTTCTTAAAATTTTTTACCCACAAATCTTATCCATATTCATAAGAATTCGGTACAGTTATCGACGATGATTATGACACTAATGTCGATAGCGAAAAGGAATTATATCTTGAACAAAAATTAAAATTAGTGATAAGAAAAAAATTTCAACAAAAACTAAAATACAATACAGAAACCAGCTGTATCCAAAACCATTCGACGAGAAATCGGTTTATTTGAAGATGTGAGAGATTTAGAGGTAAAAATACTTGAAGAAAAATATAATACAATACTACCCAAGAGCGTTTTCGACAGCCGGTAATTTGTGCACATAATTACGTTCCAGGCTTAATGACAGTACAATTAACGCATTATGTTTTTTAAGATCACATTTCAAAAATTTGTAATAGTACTACTGACTGAATAGTGATTTTGTGATTCTTTATAGTTAAGTTAAAAATAAATTAATTTTTTGTGATATTTACCCTCTCTAAATAAAACTGGCAAATAAAACAAAGAGAAACGCCTGTATTTTCTATCTCTTCCTAAAATTTCTACTACCGGTATTGAAACCGGTATCCGGTATTAAGATCTAAAAAATACCGAATACTGGTATTGAACTTTTGGTCCGATATCGCATTCCCTATTCGTATCTGTTTCAAGAACCATTTCAGTTATTTCATCGGTTTTTTTTTGTATTTTAAAGGAAAAATATTACGTATGAAACAGGATTTACAATCTTCTATAAAGTTTTATAGAAGTTCATAACCCACAGTGCTCTTTTTCCCCACAATTATACAATTCTTTAATAAAGCAGAATCAATGTTATAACGCAGGAATGTGACCGCACCTCTAGTATGATGGTTACAATACTCGGCTTGTAATCTAGTGGGCTCGGGTTTGAATCCCGAATAAGGCATGGATGTATCTGTCGGAAAAGAAATTGGACTTTCACCTGAAATGGATTCCTGTTTCAAATGAAAAGCAGCGCACCCCTTCTGTTCTATTGTGGGATCATCCTTTGTAATAAAAATCCATATTCTTCTCTGTTTCTATCCGTCTTTCCCAGTAAAAAACACACAACCACATGGGCATCAACGCCCTCTAGGTAGTAGAATCGGCTTTTCACAGTCAATGGGACTGAAGCAAAGGATTTGATAAATGTGCAGACGACTCATGTACCTTCACCGAAAGCAACGAGGACACGTTCACTGCCACTAAGGGGGAAAAAGCGATCACTGCGATGCCACCCGTTGAAATG
Source organism: Trichonephila inaurata madagascariensis (assembly GCA_019973955.1). Lineage (NCBI taxonomy): Eukaryota > Metazoa > Arthropoda > Arachnida > Araneae > Nephilidae > Trichonephila > Trichonephila inaurata. The sequence goes on along the minus strand of BMAV01014168.1, from coordinate 1,443,182 downwards.
AATTTTTCCCCACATGCCAACTGAAGGGGATAATAAACGATGTTCTCGCGATAGCACGGGATTGGCCATCGAAACATTATCCGACACCCCACGCTACCACGAGATTGGGTTCTCGAGTGGATGGCGTGGCGATTGGCAGAGAACAATGTAAATCAGGTTCATTGGCTTCTCTTCCCGCTGCATTGAATGCGTCCGCGGTCATTCACAGTTGTTAAAGACAATTTTGTGTTACATGTGTTTTTATAGTAAAAATAGTAACCACAGTGATATTTTAAAAGAGGGGACGATGTTGGAAACAGAGAGGTGTTAAGAAAAGAAAACACACAGTTTTAATACAAAATGGCTACACCTACGCCACTGGGTGGACCGCAGCACCTTAAAAACATTAGAAGTAAGCCGTACATTGGAAAAGTCTGCCCACCCCTGTTATAACGATTCACGATTGCTACTTTCATAGAATGACTTTATGTAATTTTAAATAAAGTAAGTGTATGTGTGCGCGCCGTTTTGACAATCCGCGAGTAAGTCTTTTTTCTCACAACACCAATTCCAGCACTTCTTGATGTACTGAAGAATTTTGCTTTCAATCCATTCATAGGGTGAGAAAATTAAGGGTAGCTTGAAAGTTAGGAAAATTAAATAACTGGTTTCTTTACGTCACAGCTATTTATTACATTTACACTCAAGTTATTCATAAGATTGATTGTTCCTAATATGTTATTTGTGAGGGAGGATTCAACACAACACACGATTCTTTGGTGTATTCCAACGGACCCCCACCCCCCGCTGCTCTTGTCAGTCGGTTCTTCTCTGGCACCTCAAATTACATTCGGAGTTTGCGGATTGCTGGTGTCGAATCCAACTATTGGGATGCACGGCCATCGGTTTCGGGGTATTGTCAGATGACAGACCAC
>BMAV01014168.1:1408897-1432268 GCA_019973955.1 Trichonephila inaurata madagascariensis | reverse complement strand
AGTGAGTGAGTGAATATTAACGACGCACTGTTCAGCTACACGAGGGCTTTTGGCGACGGACCACATAATTTTGAGCCATGGTCAAGTGACGTGGACGACACCTGAGAGAGCTGGCACCCCCCCTTCTTCTAACTACCACACCACACCAACGGGAGGACGTTTGAGCTCTCGACAGATTTAACGTGCATCGCTGCTCTACACGGAAGGTCTTTTGTGGTACTGGGCTCGAACTCATGACATGTCTGCCATGATCCGATACCTTGACCACTGGGCTACCGCACTACTAAAAAAACCTTAGATTGGACGAATTCGAGGGTGTGGGAAGAGAGAACTGAGTTATGAAATGTTGTACTTGTTTATCAATATTATCATCGTTTTTCGTTATTTATAAGACAGAAAATACTTTTTTCAGTGTAGAATCATCTAATCAAAATTAAGTCCTTTTCCATTTTTTCGGAAATTCAACTCCTTTTTGATAATACAAAAAACTTTGAAAAGAATTATTTATTATTATTTATTTCCTAATCTCCATACCCAGGATGAGACTGAAAATCAAAGAGAATAAGATCAAATATAGGCCTTGCACTAAATCATGTTTTAACAATTCCCACTTTAAAATAAAAGAGTATAATTTTGAAGTTGTTGACAGTTTCACTTATATATACTTAGGTTCGGAAATTAACAATAGAAACGATTGTGCTACTGAAATCCAAAAGATAATTACTATGGCTAATAGATATCTTAATGGAATACTAAAATATATGAGAGATCGAATTTAATCAAAATAAAAACTAAGATTCTATTATATAAAAGTCTTTTAAGGTATCCGACTACGTTCGGAACCATGATTTTAAAAAGGCGCATAAATGGATAATTTTCATGATATTTAGTGTCAGATTAGAATACAGGTATAAAATTGTTTTAAAGTCATTTTGACAAAAAAAAAGTTATTTAAATACAATATATTTCGGCTAAAAATTAACTTAGAATAACCTTTTTTCAAAATGTTCTCCTTTTATAAGAAAAATGCTTCTATTATAATAATATTTTGCCTGTATGTAGCTCAGACCTCTGTATAGAGACTCAACTATGATTTTTGAAAAATTCACATTATTTTCAGAGTTACAACCATTTGAAGTAATTATCGGCGTTTTTCTCTTATAAAATTTCTCTCCTCTGTTGTCATAAAAAACGGATAAACCCACTTCTAATTTATATACTTCAAAAATTCTATTTGAGCCTCTGTGCAGAGGTCTGAGCTATATACAGGCAAAATATTATTATAATAGAAGCATTTTTCACAAAAGGAGAACATTTTGAAAAAAGGTTATTCTAAGTTAATTTTTAGCCGAAATATATATATTGTACTTAAATATATAATTTTTAATTGAAATACTATTCTTAAAACAGTTTTATATACAATTTCTAATCTAAGTGACACTAAATATCATAAATATTATCCATTTATGCGTTTTTTTAAAATCATGGTTCCGAACGTAGTCGGTTGATTGATTGAATGAATATTAACGTCGCACTGTTCAGCTACACGAGGGCTTTTTGGCGACGGTCCACGTAATTTTGAACCATGGTCAAGTGACGTGGACGACACCTGAGCTGGCACCCCCCTCTCCTAACTACCACACCACACCAACGGGAGGTCGTTTCAGCTCTCGACAGATTTAACGTCCATCGCTGCCCTACACGGCGTTTCTTTAGTGGTACTGGGCTCGAACTCGTGACAAGGCAAGCCACGATCCGATACCTATACCACTCGGCTACCGCGGCCACCCGAACGTAGTCGGATACCTTAAGATCAGTATTAACTTATACATGTAAAATTTGGTCCATGTCTCGAACAGATGAGAGAACGTGATAAGTATCTACGAAAGGAAGATTTTATTTTTGGAGGAATTCAGGAAAATGGAATGTGGCGATGAAGATTAAATTTAGAGCTCTATCAATCACATATAAAGAATCTGACATTGTGAATTTCATCCAAATACAACGAATTAAATGGGCAGCTTACGTTGTCAGAATGGACGAAGACCGCACCACTAAAAATGTCTTCAATGCCCAACCAATTAGCACGCGAAGAAAGGGCAGTCCAAATCTTAAGTGAATTGATGGCCTAGAAAAAGATCTCCCAGTTTTGAGAATCAAGAATTGGCGAACACTAGCAGGAAGAAGGCTGGCCTGTAAATGGCTTCTTGAGAAAACCAAAGCCCACCCTGGGCTGTCGAGCCACTGAGGAAGGAAGAAATCTCCATACCATAGAACAAGAGTGGGCAAATAGTGACCTGCGAAGATTATTTGGCGATTCCGAAAAACAGTCAGAAAACCTAATAAAGAGAAAATGCTCTTAATACATGGTTCAGCATATGTTTGTGAGCAAAATTTTTCTTGCATGACGATCCAGAAGAGAAAATTAAGATGCAGTCTCCCAAATGTATTTCAACAAAAAAGTAATATCGCTCTCGATTTAAAAATGTTTTTTAGAAAAATGTGATAGGGTAAAAAACTGATCATTAAAATGATTCTAAAATTATATGTGCTTTCAGCTACAGATGATATGAAATTGGCGCAGTAAGAAAATTGAATAAAATTACCACTACTTTATTTGATTTATATTCATAGATTTTTATGATACAATTTATACCTTTTCTGTGATATGCAAATTTAACTAATGAATCCAATCGTTTTTAATGGGTGGGGCACTTCGGTGTCCTCCGCTTTCACAACGTGTGAATCCTCGAGCCAAAACAATTGCCCACTCCTATCATAGAACACCTTTTCTTCACAGATAGATTCTAATTAATAATAATTTTTACATAATAATAGTTACAGTCAAAGCTCCTTGTAACGAACCTCTATTTTGCGAATTTATTTGGCGAACTTTTTTTTTTGGAACCAAGAGCATTATGCTGTTTTCTTCGTAAATTAATCTCCTGATAGCGAAGTGCATTTCCTATTTAACGAACGTTTTACCTTGTGATTCAATTTTTCTCTCTCACTTTTAAAACATTTCAGGACATTTTTCAAATTATTCTCTCTTTCAGTACATTGTATGATGATAAATAGCCATGAACTGGTTTTATCAGGAGCCTAACTGACCTAGAGCAATGAAATTGCTGTAATCTTTCAAACCAGAAACTTCAGTAAAATTGACAAATTTTATCAGTAATTAAATTTAAGAACGCAGGGGGTAGTGTATGCTTAAAATTATTGGTTAAGAAATATTGTTTGTTTAAAATTACTTGTAGGCTTATAACTAGAAAATGTCGTTGTAAAGTAAAATTATATTTTTAAAGTTTAAATTATACAGTGTGTTCCAGGACAATATTTCCTCCCTTGTCCTCCTTGCAGATTTCTTTTTGATGGGTAAAATATATAAAATAAATGGAGATTAATTTTAAAAAAGTGTGAATAATTGCTTTTTTCAATTCCTACTATTAGTTCACTCTCTTCCTGTATATATATATATATATATCTTGTTCAAATTTTTAATCTTTAATAAAATACTCTTTATTCATCCATTCAAGTTCAAATACATTTTTTGAAGTGGATGAACTTGATGTTAATAATATTTTTTCAAATATTAGTTCATCAATTAAATTTTGTTTTTTTATTTTTAAATTTATTCTGCGTTATTTCTGACGAAGTTGGATTTATCTGCAACAGATGACCCCAGTAGGTTTTTCTAACAAAGTAGGAATTGACTTAGATTTTTTTTTATAGTACTTGTTTTAAGTAATATATAATGTTTATGAATTTATATATAAATTTTTTTTTATGTGGTCTCTAAAGTTATATTAAATTATGAATCTCTATTTAACGAATTTTCCACACAAAAAAACGAACTTCTTTTAGGTATTTAGCGACTTCGTTAAATAAAGGTCTGAGTGTAAGTAAAAATTAACCCATATAACCGCCATCCACCCAAATGAACATTGTATTAAAAACAGAAAATTAATTTAATATTGAAACAAAACAAAATTAATGAGAAACTATGTGTAAAAAAAAACATATTCGGCCCGCTCATTGTTTCACTTTCTGCTTATTGAACAGAAACGATAGACTTACCTGTTACGCCATCCCGATGGGACACGCAGTATCAGCAAACAAGGGAATATAATAGACACCTGTTCCTATCGCTCCCGAATCAATATCGAATATCAAGAACAGATGCGCCGGATTTCCTCAGCGGAATGCACATGTAACAGCAGAATAACGAATACCAGGAACGAAATGTCAAACGCAAACTCGTTTTTACATTGATTCGCGTCATCGAAAACTTCCCATTCACGCAAAATTTCAAGCTAGATTTATGGAAATGCGATTATCAATAGAAACACACGACTTGACCCGGATCATATTTTTTTGAGAAAGAAAAGAATAATTGCGAGCAATTCTGTCCTTTAAACAATGACTTCTTATTCTTTTGCCTGTAGAGAGAGGAAATTCTGAGTTGTGTAGATTGGAGCAAGCCAAAGTTTTTTGGCAGGTATATTTCCTGGAAGAGATCGATTGAGATTTTATTATTTATTTGACCTACAGAGAATATCTTTTTTTGTTTTGAAAAGAAATTTGCTTGGACATGTTTTATTTTTTGAAGGGTGAGTGCCACCATACGTACTACAGTTGCAATCAGGGCCGCTTTTCCGCTTAGGCACGCTAAGCACCTGCCTAGGGCGCAAAAAATTAGTGGGTGGGAAAAGAAAAAAAATTTAAATTGTAGCCAATGTACCAGCACCTAGTGCAGGGATGGCGAGCCAATGGCACGCGACACAATATTTTGGGCACGTCACCGATCAAAACGGTTTAAATTTTAGTTCAAATTTCAGTATTACCACCAAACGGGAGTGATTAGTCGTTTGTTATGGTCTTGCCTTATTTATGTCGTGGACTGCAATTGCTAATGTTGCGAAGTTTGTCTACGCATTGCATAGTCCATTTCATTAACACTACTGTATTTTAAAGTTTATTTGTGTTATATTTACGATTTCTAACCGTTATTTAACAGCAAAAAGACTATTCGTGCAATATAGGTATTGTAACAGAGAATTTTAAATTTGGTGGATCAAGAAATACGGCATGAGATTAGTAAAGACGACAAAGCGATGTGTGTTTAATGTTCTGAAAAGGTTTTATGTAGAACATCGTCTGTAAAACGGATTAAAGATACATTTAACTGTTCGAAGAAGCTAACTCGTGGTATTTTAACCATATTTTCATTATGCTCTGCCTGCCTGTCATTATTTTCAGAGATGAATAAAATTACAGATTCGCTTATAAACCGTTTGGCAGATGATTCCAATTCAGCATGAGCTCTGCTAAAAGTAACATCTTACAACCCTACCATGATATTTATCATCTAATCCGCAACAACAGAGGTCACACTAAAGTTACTTTATAATTTGAATTACACGTATGAAACTAAAACATTTACTACTATACAGTGTAAAAAGGAATTTTTTAGTATTAAATAGAGTTGTGAGTTGCTAGTATTTAATTTTATTATTTTTCCAATAATCACAAGTCAAAATTATTGGACACGGCACGTCTATACCTCGTTAAACATTTCTTTAGAAAAAATGGCACGTGGATCTATAAAGGTTCGCCACCCCTGACCTCGTGAATCCTAGGAGTTGCATATCTGCCCTTTAGAGAGTTCATAAAGACTGAATTAAGATTTAAGATTTACTATGGTAAAAGGAAAACTGAACAGTCTGATGTGTTGCTATGCTCTCAAAATTATATTACAATGGAAATTGATTACAATGATGTCATTAAGGATTTTGCAATGATCAAAGTTCGAAGTGCAAATTGTTGTACCAGTACAATGACAGTGACTCAACAAAGAATAAGGATGTCTAAAAGTCAAAGATAGTAAAGAGATAAGGGATGAAAAAGATGATAATTAACAATTTGAAAACAATTCATACAATAATGCATACTATAATATAATTGCAATCGGTTTCATTAATTTACTGTACTAATTTATAAAAGGATGGATGGGTGGTCCAAGATGCCGTAAGGAAAGAATTGAAAAAGAGTTACCCAAATCAGGTCATTATCCTTTCCTTACGGCTGTCGGTTGCCAGTTCGGGACACGGTGGGTCCATAAGTGGTAGATAATGGAAAGACTCTTTAAAGATCAAAGGCATAGAAAGGGAAAATGTGTGTTAAGGGAAAATTTCCCCCGAAGCAAAACTGTCAAAGTAAGAACTGAAGGGAGGTAGGTGGTCTGGAAATAGGGGAGCAAAACAATTTGAAGTGTCTAGGGCACCAAAGAGGTTAAAAACGGGCATGGGTGAAGTCAGGCATTGTTTCTTAATTTTTTTTAATCCATTCCCGACATTGCAGTGATAATTCTAATTTTAACAGTTTAAGAAGCTCTAAATAAAATTATAAGTACAAAAACATACAATCAATTTACGACACTGATATGGTATTCATATGTCGTAGCTATATTGAAAAATTTAAGGTCTTTGAAAATTCTCGTTCATCTTTTTGTTCCTTCATGTTGATGGTTTCAGAATATTCGTTGGAGATTAAAACGGTTACGTATGATGCCAGCAATTAATAAAACCCATTAAAATGTTCTGTTAAAGTGAAAGATGAATTATCCAAACTCCGAAAATGGCAACAGTTTAAAAAAAATTTAATTACTACAATATAGAATATTTGTTATTTCATTTAGTAAAACTAACTCAAAAAACGAGAGGGAAAAAAATATAAAAAAATAAATAAAAAAAACATGGCGCTCATTTCGATTGCGTTAGACTTATCTTTTGTAGTGTTGATTGTGTTTTGATTTACGAATTATATTTTGTTGGAGAACACTACTCTGAAAAAAGTATTTTTTCGTCTTTTTAATTTATATCCTTATAAGGACATGGTAAGCATATCTTTTTTCCTTTTATTTAAGAAAATAGACTCAAGCTGAGTCCTTCAAAGCTTGAGATATCTAAACTCCATTATTACAACTCTCGAATATTTTCTCACAATTGATCCAGATTGCAACATCATTTATTGGAGAAAGCTGTGTCCAATGGTTCAACATTTAGAGTTTTGTATTCAGAAAATGAAATATTTTGATATCTATTAACTTGTAATATTTTTTTCTTTTAGGGGATAATAGCCTATATTGCTTTACCTCCCTCTCAATAATTAAATAAATAACTCAAAGAACGCTTTTACGTAAATAAAGCTCGAATAATTTAAATGTTTGAGGCGAACATTAGAGATAAAACCTAACACACTTAGGATCTGAAACCTTACGTACGGCTATTTAAAAGTAATGTGGAAAAAGCCTATATTTGTAAGGAAGAAAACGAGTATTGCTTTTTAAATATTATAACAATACTACAACATAACAGTTTATTAAGCATATTTCCATAAGAAATGAGCAATTTTAGAACCGTGTTTGAAAAAAAAAATTGTATAAATTATTCAACTTTTAGTAGTCTGGTTATATCTATCGGTAATAATATAAAATCCCTTTAACACGAACCTTTTTCCAATTCCTACTATTAGCTTGCACTCTCTATTTATTTACTTATTTATTGTCTTGGTGGAATTTTCAATCGTTAATAAAATACATTTTAAAACTCTCCATTGAGCTGAAATTTTATATACATGATTATTTTGGATGACAATACAATAATTTAACTATAATTAATAAAAGTTAATTGATTAAAACTATTTATTTAAAGAATTACAAATACACAGCTACGTTGGCATCAGTTTTGTGATAAAAATAAATTACCACTTAATGTTGTGATTCTGTCCTATGTATATACGTATTTATATTAATTGTAACTATTTAATAAAGAGTAGCTAAAATAAATTTTTTCTTTGTTGATCTAAGTAGGAATTAACTTAAAAATGTTTTTTTATATTACTTGTTTATGGATTAATTTCAAAATATTTCAAATTATGACGAGCAAGCAGTTATGAATGTCCATATAAACAACTAGTTTGGCCCATTGAAGCCACAGCTTTAAAGTATCTCTTATGAAGTGTACACGAATAATGTGTGCGGAAACACAGAATACTGCCACAGAATGTTGGGCATCAACTCTAAGAGTCTCAACTTGTAAAAAGTTCAGTTGGTTCGAAAGACATCCTGTCTGAAGTCGTATCAATAAAATGACGTCATTTAGTAGCATGATAATGACAACCACATGTTTTTAGCCTGTCAGTTCAAAAACTCATGTGATGTCATAGTCACACGACAAAAGCAATCAGTTTATACGCTTGGTTGTTGCCAACTTTTGATCTTTGCAGAAACTTTCTCTTAAAAAGTGCAAATTTGTCAACAACAATATAACGCACAAAGGTAGACAAAATTCATTTTATTTAAAAGTATATGCATAAAATCAGATTTTTTTTAATCTAAAAACCATTTGAAGAACTTATTTTTCATAACATTTGAACATAATTACCTATTTATGAAATTTTATATAAGTTTTACAAACGGAACAATTAGTGCAATTAGTTTGATGACTGTTTTGAATTCAATGGAGAAGACGTGTTGCCCTTTATCATGTTGTGACATCTCTCGCGTTCTTCTTCTAACATAACCCCTACGTTCTTTGACGGCCACGATTAATGGCAAAACCTTTCCAACCCAAATCCAAGAAGTAAAACGAAGCATAGATGCAAATAAGATAACCTTTAAAAGGATAGAAAGTTTAGTGAGCAAAAATGGCAATTTAGAGAAAGCTCAGTTCGAAATGAAAAAGTGTTGATCGACGGCTTAGAATCAAGACACCCACCGTGCTAATCTATACAAGGTACATACCATTGTACTACTCTAGGAGAAAGATTTGGATTAACCTGGACATTGAGTATTCAACCAAGGTAGGGAGAATATATTCTGAACGCTAGTATATTATTGAAACGAGATTAGGCGGATCTAATTAGTTATATTGATAAGTGATCTAATTGCGCGATCTGAGTTAGTTAAAACTGCGTACTTTGGTTTATTCTCACTTAATATAAGTTTGTTCGATATCTAAGTAATTTAAGTTAAATTCTTAATAAAAGTCATATTAAGAATTATAGAACGTCTCATATCATTCCGATAATCCCACACCTCTAACTTACGCGGAAACCCCACGTCATAGCTATCGACAGATGGCTATGTCGCAATGTGATCGTCATGAATTGAGCCCTCTAATACCCAGATGGTACTTACGAATTATCGCAACCATATTGGTGACATTATAAGAAAACGAAGTCGATGGTTGCCAATTCATCGCGTACGACACATGCGAAATCAGGGTTGCTAATTTGGCGAGTTATCTTGAACGTTGACAGTGTTGCGATAGTACGTAAGTGCCATCCACGCAATATTGCTGTACAGTAATTTATAACTTATCTTGATGTAACATATCAAGACCGTAAACTTCTAGGTTCCTTTGTTTTTTTAAGGATTTGGTCGATCGGTATCATGTTCAAATTGTAAAAACAATTGCAGACATATTTGTCCCAACAATTTATTTTGATCTTCCTAAGCGACACGTAACAAAAACAAGTCGATTAATTAGATTCAAGTAGATTCCAAATACATTATCCATCGTTCTTTCTTCACCCGACCACGTTTTTTCGACCCCCGCTGCTCTTCTTTCCGCCTGCTTTGGTCCGGTCTGTCTGTTTTCTCTAGTTGCCAGGTCCTCTCCTTTATATATATCTGGTCCGCTGCCAGATCCTCCCATACATGTTTGACCCGTTGCCAGATTTCCCAAGTATACTTGACCTGTTGTCAGATGTGGGTGTTGAATCTTTACAAAGACTTAATCCTTTTTACATTTGAAATTAAAAACTTAAACTAAACTAAACTAAACTCAGTGGCGCAACAGGCCAGGAGGGCCAAGGTCTAAAGTGCCCATCTCAGTATACGTGACCAATTGGCGCTTAGGCGCAAGAGCAGATGCCCCGATCAGGTGGCCAGTTTGAAGAGAAACTCCCAGTGTTTAGTTCCCAAACAAGCTTGTTACTCATTTATCGACCCACTGAAGAGATGAAAAGCTGAGTCGACTTTGCCCTGCTCGAGGATAGAACCCGGACCTGTGGTGACAAAGCGCGATACGCTGCCACTCGGCCACTGGGCCTCCATTTAAAAGCTTTGTACTTCATAAACGGGGTGTCCCGAAACTTGTGATAACCCCCTACCTGGGGGTACCATCTCTTCATCTACTCGACCTAGATTTGTGGGAGGTAATGATTGATGACCCAAGCTAGCCATAATAAAACCAATTTATTATTATCAATTATAATAATCGAAGACAGTCTTACTCTAGGAAGGAAATCAGGAGTGATGTATTGTAGCCTTAAATTCTATGTGAATAAGGGGTGTTGGAAAGCTAAAATCTTATTTTTTTGACAATTTGAGATTTTTACATTTTCAAATTGTATAGATTTTAACCTTTCTAAAATACCTTACTTTAACCTCTAGGGTATTTAGAAACCCATAAAACCTTTTTTTTTTAAATAATCGTTGAATCCGGGCCACGCCTATTTTAATGGCGAAAAATGTAAACAAAGTACTTCGTTTTTGCTTAAAAGTGTAACGTCTGATATAAACCAAAACATTTATCTTTTATTTTAAATTAAGCCTTTTATTTTTTTATTTCCTTGCCGATTAGAAGTCTCACTGTGTACATTAAAATCAATTTATCTCAAAATGTAAATTTTAATGTGTGATGTACCTTTCCTAAGAAACTACTGTTCACAGGTATGTAAATTTTTTATGAAATATTTATAATGATGTCTAATATATACTGAAATGAGCTTCTTGTAAAAAACTCAAAAATTTATTTTTTTACAAATTTTTTAAGTGAAAAATGGGTCAAATTTCGCAATGTTTGTTTAAATATTTCATAATTTATTAAAAATTCAAAAATAGCTAAAATCTCATTTCAGTATAATAAGAGAGGTGTACTTTAATTGCATGAAAAATTTCAAACATATACATATAACAGATTTTGAGAAAAAGTACATCGAAAACAGCCAATTTAAGATTGTTAGTATAGAGAGAGAGAGGTTTCCAACTCCCCATAAGAGCGCCTGGAATCCTAACCGCTTAACTTTAAGTTAAGTTATCCTAAGAATCGCAACTTTCTTACTTTCTTTGACTTGCCAAAGCCCGTTCTATAATTACGAGTCTATGTTTAGATCCTTACCATAAGCTCACGGCGTTCAGCAACTCAGCTTCCTTTCCTTCTCCTTTTCGATTACTAAATCTCCATTATATATCTACTAACTAATCTGCATGTCAAGGTTTCTTCTTGAGAGGGTTGGCCGGGAAATAACTCAATTGATGGCCCCAAAGATTCCCCAAGAGGATTAGTCAAAAGACTCTGTAAAGCCCCGCCACAAACACAACGCCAAGCCAGCACCGGTTGAAAGTATATCTTATAAAGTATCATATAAGTTCTTAGAAAAATAAAAATAAAAAAATTCCTTATCACTTGTTAAGCGATGACTAGCACATGACGGAGGGTGGAAAACTGACACTCTCCCTCATATCATCACATCCTCATCCCTCATTGTGATCACAAATTTCCCAATTTTGCAGTGATTCTTTCTCTAACGTTATCCTACACAGCCGTTGAGAAACTGCATGGCGTTTAGTATGATTGTTCTGAACCCACTCTAGCGAACATTATTATGACACCAGATGACGACGTCAGAGACCAAGAACGGATAGTGTTACTGCCTGAGATAGTAGGGAAGAAGGGTTTCCTTGAATCCATTTCCCCTACGTTCCGAGATAGACTCCTCTTAGAAGGCCATGCGCGAGGGCCATTTTTAGGATCCCGGCTGGAAGTAGAGAGCAGAAAACGTGCTCTGAGAGTAAGATGGCGATTTAGATGTTCTTGTAAATAAAATTATATATTTATATCTCTAGCTAGACAGTGTATTTTCGTAACCAACACGCCACACCACTCTGCGAGCCGCAATATCACGGAACTCTCGATAGTAGATCGAATTCCAACACGTGTTGGTATCAGTTTTTCCTTCTTATACGAAGCATAACACGATCTTTTCACACACAACCAAAACTGAAATGCGATTTCTAAATGAAAAACGCAATGATTTTCTTTTCATACAAAATTTGAGATGCCGTAACTACCGCTTGCTTCATTCGATAGCATTTAAATGCGAATCTTCTTCCTTCCATACGAATTTGACGTTTGCGTCATTCCTTCTTCATGTTGTTTGTTGTAAGTATATGTACTGTGAAAATCGCTTAACACGAAACTGAAGGGACTGAAATATTTTTTCGTGTTAAGGATATAAAAAAACTCATATATTCAACAAAACTAAGTTTATTATACATTTTATTTACATAAATGCGTATACACGCATGTATTTAAGGAAATTAAAACATTCACAAAGACTTAAGGAAATTTAATACTAAATTTTTCAAGTTTTTTGAAAAACAAAACATTTATTGAGTTTTTGGAAAACAATTTGAAATTTTTCTTTCTTTTTTAGCATTAAGTTGTCAACAAATTGTTCGATGTCGTCCATTTTGATATTTATTTCACCACTGAAATGTGCGTCTAAGTAGCTGCGCATACTTTTCATGATGTTCCTCATTTCGGATGATGTGGGAACAGGAGTTGCATTATTCACTTCATTTTCGTCACCGTATTTGCATCAATGATATTATTTGAGATTTGAACAAACTCCAAAATGTCTTTGTCTGCCATCATTGGGGCTGTACGCATATTATCGTCATCTACTGCAACCAATTTTTCTGATGATACTGTAAGACTGTCCAATAATACAGAAACTTTCTCAAACATTTCATTAAATGCTTGGTGTTTTCCGTATTTTGTTCATTCCCAAATGGGATATCTTTTCATGTTAAGCGATTTTCGTTTCGTGTTAAGAGAAAAAAAAATGCATGAGAATCCATAGTAGTTTGTTGGGAACGTTGTATTATTTCGTATTAACCGATATTTTGTCTTAACCCTTTATCTACCTACGGTACTTATAAGTACCACTCACTTTAAATTATATAGAATAACCATTTTTACGAATACTCTGACGTTACTTAGCAGGAATATTTTTTTAAATCCACTCTTCCAAGATATAGGGCAGCATGGATTCTATGATGAGTATTTTAGCGGGAAAGGCGAATAGTTTTATAGCAGAAATTACGTTTTCAACTGATATTTTGATCGGAATCAGTTAATGTGTAAGGTGTCTTTGTTGTTGTTGTTGTTGTTAATATGAAGACCTTAAAAAACGACTTGACTATTTATTTTAAGTGAACAGTGTATATAATTAATTTTACAGTTGAATATCATTAGTTAATTAAATAGCTCTAACGGATTAAATTTCCCAAAGTTGAGTATTTTGTTTATGTATATCCCTTAATTTTCAATGTAGTGATTCAAAAAAAAATGTTGTATGAAAAAAACTTCAGTAAATCATAATGTTATAAATAAAGGATTAAGCGTTTTCGTGTTTCACTGTGTATGACAAATATCCATCGCTTTTAGATCCATTTTAAAATCATTTATTGGATTGTTAAACTTCAGCAGAAACATTCTTTCATTGAAAGATTACAGTTGTTTTAATAATAAAAAATGCATATTTATAGTGAAGTATTTAATCTGGGATTTTTTGCGTGAAAAGTCATAATGTCAGTTCTTCCCGTTTTATTTTTCATTATGTTTTATTAACATATTGAAGACAATATCTGCAATACTTGTAAAGGTTTCCAGCTTTTAATACTTACTTTATTCAACATGAATAAATCTATTATTGGGTTTTACACTTCCAAAATTAAATTCCATATCTAGTAGATGAGAACGTCATTGTTTTAAAAAGTTTATGCTGCGTAGATGGCCTGCTCAGTTATAGCATAATTTTAAGTAATGACTGGTTTTCGAATAAAAACTCTCATTCTCCTTTGCAGCAAAAACACTTTTTTTTATGATTTCTAGAAAACTTAATTACACAGAAAAAGGTGCATTTTATAATAGCAACCGTTATTCTTTCTCAGTTGTAAGACTAGAATTTGCATTCTAATTATTGAGATGATTCCAAAATTGGAAGTGACAAGAAAGTGAAAAGTTTCTGGAAGAAGTTTCTCTGTTTTGTGTGTGTGTGTTTAAAACTAATAATCAACTTTTAAATTATTTTTTTATTGCAGACTAAACATTATTCATTTATTAAATCACTGTGCAATTGTTCGAAGTGTTTTTACTTTTTAGTTTTACGTCCAAAACTAGTTTCCTCTCATCTTCTTCACCAGTGTTTCTAGTTGCGTTAAGTCTTAAATTTTCTAGCCAGCCTTGAATACAACTAGCACAGTTTATTTATTTTTATTTTATTCAGTTGCACTTTTCCTTAATCACGAACTAACTGATCCTTGAGATTAAAAAGATGGTAAAATAAATGATTTTGATTCATTGTTTTTATTAATGTCGCTTTGTGAAGCAACATGAGAGTTGTTGGTGACGGAGCTCATAATTTTGAAACTCGGTCAAGAAAATAAGTGACAAAATAATAATAATAATAATAATTTGTTTCTGAGGCAAAAAGGAGGGCGAATTTCATTGTTCTCTACCCAGCATTCAATCGGTGTGCAGCGATTGCTAAATAACTTCTTAATGGCTTAAGGAATTTATACATTTCGAAAGCTTACCTAAGAACAATGCAAATCCATGGTCTCTACTTGAAAAAATGGGCACAAGATATCCCACTTTGGCTTAGCCTTAATTGGCGAAGTATTTAAGTAAATAGGAAATTAAAAATTTAATTTTGGAATTTTATATTATCTGATTTAGCCCAGTGATTCTCTACCTTTTTTTTGTCGGGGCACACAAGGAACAATTTCAAAATTTGGCGGCACACTAACAATAAAATAAATTTAAAAGAATTTTACTTATCTATAATACACAACTTGAAGCAGTTTATGATAATAAATTTCTATGTTAAATAAAATAATCGTAATATGTGCGACTAGGACAACGAAAGGATTATTGAGTAATTAATTACAAATTAATTATAAGAATACATTGAACGCGAAATTTGAGCTTGATGATTTTTGATTATTTTGTTTATATTGGGTCGTAAAAATAATAATACCACTTCTGCATCTTTCATTCACGTTTTACTTCTCGGATTGGTTGGAAAAGATTTGCCATTTCTTCTGGCCCCAAAGAACCGAAAATGACATGTTAATGAAAAAACGCGTGAGCCCGTCAAAAAATTAATTAACTGAAACTAATTATTTATAGAATTACAGGTACAGCCACGTTAATTTCATTTTTAGTGACTTGGGTCAAAACGTTAAGGGATTTTTTTCCCTCACGTTTTAAAGCATTCATTTGAACTGAAATTTTATATACACGATTGTTTTGGATGACAATACAATACTTTAATCATAATGAATAAAAATTAATTACCCCTTAATGTTGTGATTCTGTCCTATGCATATACATATTTATATTAATTGTAACTATTAAACAAAAAGTAGCTAAAATAAAAATTTTCTTTGTAGATCTAAGTAGAAATTGACTTAAATATTTTTTTATATATTACTTGTTAGTGGTACTATTATATTGTTAGCTATGTCTCCGAGATGCCTTTTACCCGATTCGTTAAGATGGGGATCAATCAGTAGAATAGAAATTGATTTATCACGAGCTGATATTGCTAAATGTCTCTACGTCTTGAAGTTTCAGATCATTGCCCGCAACGCAGATGAAAATATTTTCTACTGGTACTTTATTTGTTCTTCCATTTTTTTTTCCAAATTTCCTGTTTTTATGTTCATTTGTTTTCAAATTAGACGCAAAAAGATTGGTTGAACTTTAACTTTTTAAGTCCAGACCATGGGTGGTATTCGACCCGTCTAATTTCTCATCCCTAATTCATATTTCATCATTAAAAAATCGTGTTCTATATAAGAATATTGTCGTTCGAAAGGAAAATCACCAGAATGAAAGAATTTTTTTTTCCTAATGCGTAGTACATTCTCTTTGTCATATTACATCTCAATGAAAAATTGTATTTATGGCACATATATTTTTAGATCAGAATATGAGACTCTATGAATATATTTAAAGGTACTAGAAATTAATAGCGTTTCAGAGAGGAAAAGTTTTAAGAAAATCGAAAAGTCAAAAACTAGTAACAAGTAATACGTTAAAATTATTTAATTAGGCATAGCTTCCAGGATAAAGTTAGTTTAAAAAAATCTAAATCGACTTGAAGAGAACATAAGAAATTTAGGATGATAGAAACAATATAAATTAATAATAAGGATGAATTTTTAATAAAATTTTGCCGTAAAATATTTGAATTTTTTCCGAAGAAACTTCAAATGTACATGTAAATACTCTTATTTTTTGAAGTTTAGGAATAGCTGTGATACCCCATGGACTGGGGTATCCTCTCTTCACCATCCACGTGACCTATGTTTAAGGGAATGAAAGATTGACCTTTAATACCATCTATAATTAAAATTAGTTTATTATGATCTCAATTTATATTTAGCAAAACAACACTAGTCTAGGAGACTTATGATCAGGAGTGATGAGACCCAAACTGTAATTCTAACAAATAACGCACTAAACCCCCGAATCTGTATCTATAGATGATTTCCTAAGTTACTAGAATCCGCTAAAGTATTAAAGCTTAATCTAAAGTCTTACCGCTATTTCCTCGGCGAATAGCTACAGTCCTTATATTGTCAATATATTTTTCGATCCAGTTAAGGGATAATCTTCTGGTCTCGCATCCATTTAGAAATCAACTTCACTGGCACTATTAGACCGAGCCATAGAATTCCTTGAACACTTTTAGCCTCTTCTCCTAGAACTTCACCTAGTGTTTCTAGAACTCCCCGCGAATACTAACGCTCCAATATATACAATTCTTAATCTGCATAACCGCGTTCTCTTTTTGGGTTGGTTGGAAAGAATTGCCATTCTGGCCCCAAAGATATCCCAAGAGGATTATTAATAAAAGTACCGATAAAGCCCCGTTACATAGTGTCCGAGTGGACAGTAAAAACATGGAAAGAAAATAAACTTAACATAATTAAAAAGTTTAAAAATATGTAGTACATCTAACAATTTTTTATGGAAGAGAACATAAGTATTTACTTACGAAGCAGAGTAACAGAAATGGTGAAAAAATGAACTAGAATTCGATTATGTGTATGAGCCAGAAGATAAAATGGAAAACGAATATGACGAATTTTTCATGTTATCCAATAATGAAAATTCTTAAGGCCTTCTTCTTTTCAAGCTCTACAGCCGGTTACCGGTCAAGGGAGTCTCAGCCAGTTTGCACCCTCTTGATCTGTTCGATTCTTCCATCGGTTCACTCCTTTAATCACTTTTCTACTTTATCCATCCACCTTGTTCTCAGTCTTCCCTCTGGAGTTTGAAAAGTTATTTTCTTAACAGGAATTTCATCGCTCTATCGAAATGCATTTACTAGTCACCTTATTTGGGAAACCTTGATCAATTTGACTATGTTTCGATTTAAGTTCAAGGTTGTATCGTATTCTCCAGATTCCGTTTTCTCTAACTGCACCAAAAATCTTTCGTAAGATTCTTCTCTAGAAAGTCATCGTTTCTCTTCGTCTTCTTTGTTAATAGTCCAGCATTCGCTGCCATATAAAACAATTGGTCTTATTAGAGTCTTGTATAACTGTATTATTGTTTTGCTCCTTACGTATTTAGATTTAAACTGGTTTCACAATCCATGATAACATCTGTTAGTCATTTTGATTTCAATTTTTATGTCGTTACTGTTTACTACTGTTGTAGGAGGCCCGAGCCTCTCTCGTGAGCGCGTACATGTGTGAGGGGAAGGGAAGAAACACTCGCCATGATTCAACTAATCCAGCATTTCTCAAACTGTGGGGCGCGACCCCCTGGGGGCGACATAATCTTGCGAGGGGGGCGTGAGCATATTGAAAATAAAAGGTTTTAAAAAAATAATTTTTTGGAATGAAGTAAAACAAAATGCTTTCTGACATAATAAAAAATACACATTTACACTGATATAATTTATATATATCATCTGGTGATCATCAAAAATAAAAGATTCCACTTCAAACGCTCATTCGCTATCTTTGATCCTATAACCAAATAAAAAAAAGACCTTTTGTTTGCTTTGCTGTAAGCTCACGACGAGAGATTTTTTATTACGTTTCTTTTAACCTCTACTACCCCTAATACTACTTTTGATTATCATATATTTGACCTTCAAACTGACTGGTATGTTTCCCTCCGTCTCTTTTTCTTTTAGGAAAGTTGTAAATAATATTTTTCTGTTGCGTTTTTTTCCATGTGAATGAGTTTTTGATATATGGATAAGCATATTGAGCACTTTGAAGGATTATTTGGCCAAGATGTATTTTTATGAGTATTTTGAAACATATAATGCATAATGAAAAACGTTTTACACAATTATTTTTTAGAACTGACATCAATTTTTTTTATATTGAATATATTTTTAACATGGGAGTGGTCCCATGAGGCGTAGAGTCAACCCAGGCTCACGAAATCGTTAATTCTGGGAAAACTGTTTATTCGTTAATAAAGACCTTGACAGTATCCTCCTATTAGACAGTCTTAATGGGAACTAAAATGAATTTGTCACAAATATGGCTCTTTTTTGAGAGTCGCAAACGTTTTTTTTTACAATCAAGGTACTTGTTTTGATCGAGTTCCCTGCGCGACCCCTTTTGTTCAAAAATTTTTTTCTATGAACATGCTACACTTTACCCTATGAACAATTTTGTGGTTTTGATTACAGTGTTGTACGACTTATTATGGTTTATAAATGTAAATGAGCAGAATATAAAAAAATGGGCATCTGTGATCTCTATTGAAGGAAATTGAAACTGATCAAGCAATTGAAGAACCTGCTGAAATAATGCATATTAATCAAGATAGCGAAAGTAAATATGAGAAAAGCGTACATGAAACATTTGAGTTGAATTGAAATTTTCAAATGCTGCCTAAAGAACTATGAAGCCTAAAGAAAACTATGAAGCCATAAATGTAGCACTTCGCCTTGTCAAAAAGACACAAGGAAGAAAAAGTTCAAAATGCTATTAATAGATCACCAAATGACAGCAAAACTACAATAACGTGTACAAAGTATGACAGTTTTGCTGGAAAATAACGTTCATGTATTGTTAGCGAAAAGTATCTGTGATTTATGTGATGACGCACATTTGGAACATTTTCTTTAGTTGAATTGGATTTGTTCTCAAATTATCAAAGAAAAATTGATAAGTCCTTGAAAAAGTAGGTCAGTATATTTTCTCTTAGTTAAATTATTCACTGGAATTGTGTGATTTTTATTGTGTATAGTAAAAATAATTATAAAATAGATTATTGTTTAAAAATAAACAAAAAAACACTCTTTTACAGTGAATCGAACTAAAAAGCAAAAAAATAAAAATATATATTACTTAAAAGTAACATATACAAAATTTAATACTTATCTTGTTAATTTGTACGGTTTATAATTATCATTGTATTGTAGCTTTAGGGCCAAAGTGCATTATTATTGCATTCAATACATTATTATTTTGGAGAGGGGGGGCGATAAAAATTATAATTGAAAATTGGGTCGCCAGCAGTGAAAGTTTGAGAAGCACACACTAAGAGCAGACAACTAATATTATTAAGAGAAAATCTCAATGAAAACCATGAAAGTGGAACAACGACAGTAAAGCGTAAGCGATTAGGCGTCTAACAAACTTGATCCTTATCTTAATTAAGGATATAAACTTTTTTCCAGTTTAATCTAATTTTAATTCAATCTTAGTCAACTATTGTCACTTTAAGGTTTCCTTCTAATAATAATCAAAGCTCTATAATTCTATCATTATACCTTTAGTAGCAATCTCACCCCCCTATCCTGAATATATACCTTCGCTCCTTCTCTCTATCAAGCTAGAAAACCTCGCCTATTTATACTAAGTTAATTTACACAATTATATTTATAGTAAGTTAAATCACAATTCTCTTCTTCCGAAGGCTTGGTTGTGAATAACGCGAATTGATAGCCCAAAGATTTCCCAAGAGGATTAGTTAGAAGATCGCGTATAAATCCGTCACATTGTGTCTAAGTATTTAAATTAAGTTGCTTGTTCCAATTTAAATTCATTAATTTTCAGCGGTTGTAGATTTGAGATTCTGTTTGTTATTGCCCTGAATTTAGTTTTTTCTTCATTGACCGTCAATCCTATGTTT
Organism: Trichonephila inaurata madagascariensis; assembly: GCA_019973955.1. Classification (NCBI taxonomy): domain Eukaryota; kingdom Metazoa; phylum Arthropoda; class Arachnida; order Araneae; family Nephilidae; genus Trichonephila; species Trichonephila inaurata. The sequence continues at coordinate 1,412,010 of BMAV01014168.1, read as the reverse complement.
TTTGCTGATGTCTCGAGTGCACTGAAAGCCTCTGCTATAACGGCCTTCCCACGATATCCATATCGTCTGCAAATGTACGGGTTTCACAAGAATTGTTTACCGAGTTTGTATACCAGAATCTCTAATCACTTTCTCTAGTGCTGTGTTCAACACGACAGGGAATTTCCTTGTTTCAGTTCCTTTTCAGTGTAGAATGCATCCGATACTTCTGTGATTCCAACATTACTCTACCTTTTATTCTGTTGAGTGCCATTCTTCATAAGGTATGTCATTTCTTTTAAATAAACAGCCTGTATGTGTGCTGTGTATAAAAACCTATTTTTTAAAAGTGCATTAAAACAATGAAAAATTTATTTTTAATGCTTTCTTTGACTAATTTTTTTAAAAAATGACATAGCCCCTTTGTGACTAAAATTGCTCCTTTTAAAACTTTGCATAGAATAATTAAATATGCTGTGGTTCAAAAATGTAAAGCGGGATGCCAAGTCAGTTGATCACTTCGTTATCTGTTCCTGCATTTTTATTGTTGCTGCTTTTGTTCTTTGTCTAATTTGTTTTTCGTGTCAATTCTCTACAGACTCTTTTAGGATTTCTATAATTTTCTTATCAAATTTTTGTTAAGTCTCATATTTTCATTATTATACTCTGTCATTTACATGAGCCAAAAGACACAAGAAAACTGGAAAACAATCGACAAGTTCAAAAAAATTGTCGGAAAAAAATGGTATGAAAATTAATTAAAAAAAAAAAACTTCCTTGTTAAATGGTCCTCAAACTGTCAGGAAAATTCAGCAACAATTTTCAAACCTGAGGCTTTTCTTTCACTAATTGATACGGTATTTACCGAAACATATAACTTATGAATTATTTATTACGTCACATTTCATTCTGTCAGCAAGTTTCGTTTTTTAAGTTAGATGTTTTTATGTTTGTATAATTTTTTTTTCATTTAATTCGTAAAAATTAGTTAAAACTTTAACATGTAATAAATAAAGCAGTTAAAAATCGTCAGTAATCAAATAACACATTATTCACAAAAATGCCATGCAAGAATATCCCAAAATAAAATCCCTTTTAAAAATTTTCTTGAAAAAATAATAATAATAAGTAAGAGATGGGGTTACCCACTGTTCACCTGACGGTGGACAAAACTCCATCGTACAATCTGTACAGCCGCTCGTACTTATTGCTCATATTGTAAAAATGTAATTTGCATGCATTATTTTATATCTGGATGTTTAGTATGTAATATTAATTTCTGTTGTATTTATTTTCTAATAAAAATTGTAATATTCGCAAGCAACGCCGTCCCTTACATAACAATAGCGTTTCAGCGGAAACTTGGCGAAATATCGGCAATATAGCCAAGTTAACATTATTTTTTCAGACCAAATTTGACGACATGGTAACCATATGTATCCTTCTGGAAATTTATGGAGAAATCCCCCTCCGTTGGGGATACCCTTTCTTCACTCTCCACGCGACTTACATCTGAGGGAACGAAGGATGCACCACTAAACTCAGTCATAATAAAATCAGTTTGTTCTGATCTTAATTTATATATAATACAACAACAATACTAGTCTAGGAGGAGAGTGAGTTGACCCTAAACGTATTACTGATAATTAGCGCAATTAACAAATGAATCTAAATTTATATATTAATTCCTAACTTAATAGTATCCGCCCTATCCTTATAGTTTTGATGAACTAGCTTACCGTTATTTCCTGGGTAAACAGCTACGGTCCCGTAAAACGTCAATTCAACCTTTAATCTGGCTGGCTCTGGCTTAGGCAATGCTCCGCTGGTCTCGGGCCCACTTTTGACTTATCTACAACGGCACTCTTAGGCCAACTCCCAGAATGAAGACTCCTCTGCAAGACTTTATCTCACTTCACAAAGCTTATTTAGCACTCAGAACTTCACTTAACGATCCTCGCGAATGCTAACCCTCCAATATATATGATTCCTAATTTGCATAAACACGCTCGCTTCTTAGGTTGGTTGGAAAGAATTGCCAGTCAGGCCACAAGGAAATCCCAAGAAAACAATTAGTGGAAATACCGATAAAGCCCGACACAAACCTATAACAACACGATCTATGAAATGGATTTTTCGGGAGGGCAACTCGTTCTTGGCAATCTTCTTCAGTTAAATTCAACTTTTTACGACATATTTTTCTAACTGTACCTTATGTATAAATAGATTTAATACAGCATCACGAAAAACATTTTTATATAGAGAGAGATTAAAAAGACTTCAATTAAAACACACACAATCTCTCTCTCCTTATGTATGTGATGAATCCCCAACCCTTCAAGTGTTAGTTGGGGTAAAACCTACCAGAACAACTCAACCCGCCTCCCGCATAAGGACTTCGACTCCGGCGAACTTACGAAGAACCACGTGAACGAACGACGCACTGGCTCCTGATCGATGCTGAAAATAGGACTCGTTTTGTCATGGGTTGGAGTACCGACTGCTTTGCTGAATATTGAAATAAAATATAATATGATAAATGGCTGCACATTGCCTTTCTCCGCTCAATCTAAGAATTACTCCATGATAGATAGATATATATATGCATTTTTGACGTCACCCACAAAACTAGATTTTCTTCGTGAACTTAGGGATTAAATTTTGTAAAATTCTGCTTAAATGCGACAGAGAGCTTAAAAAAGGGTCTTCTTATGGTTAAATAAGTCTTCCAACTCAAAAAGAAGTAAAAGACAATTTCTCTCTCTCTCTCTCTCTCCCTTTTGATTCTTTCTCTCTTAAATTCTCTATTCTCACCATAAAATTCTAAAATTCTTTGAAAAAAAAAAAAAAAAATGGGGGAAAAAAAAAGAGTACTTCAAATTTTTTTACAAAAATATAATTTTTTTTAAAAAAATAACTATATAAAAAATTATAATAAAATCTTATTATTTAAAAAATTTAGTATTCTCTGTTTCTTATTACCCTAAAATCCAAAACCTTGCTAATTTTAATAATAATCCAAGCGATATAATGAAATAAATAGATTCGACCACTCCTCAAAATGACCTTGCTTATAATTTTTGTTTATCAACCCTATTAAAAGTGTGGTATTTCAAAATTGAAAAATATTGTGA
>BMAV01014168.1:1365550-1377725 GCA_019973955.1 Trichonephila inaurata madagascariensis | reverse complement strand
TTTGTTATTCATTTCACCATTGGAATGTGTATTTAAATAATTGCACATACTTTTCATGATGTTCCACATTTCGGATAACGTGAGAACAGGACCTGCATTATTCATTTCAGTTTCGTCGGCGGAATCTGCATCAATGATATTTTTTGAACTTTGATTTGACAAATGTCTTTGTCTGCCGTAATGGGTGGCTGTACCAACACCCCCCATCCTAGATATACACACACATTACTATCATCTACTGGAACGAATTCTTCCTATGATACAATACGACAATCCAATAATGCAGAAATTTTCGTCAAAATTTCATTAAGTGTCGGCTTCGTTTCAGTATGCTCCTCCTCCAGAAGGAAAATCTTTTCGTGCTAAGAGATTTTTGTTTCGTGTTAGGAGAAAAAAATTCATAGTAGTTTGTCGGGACTGTTGTATTATTTCGTATTAACTGATATTTCTTATTAAGTGTTTTCACATTAAATGTATGGCACTGTATTTTCTTCTAAATGGTCAACACAAACGCACGTGTATGCTTATATAATTAACTCTAAAAGTTTGCATCTTTGTTAGTAAACATTAATTTCAGCTTAACAAGAAATTTTAATAAATATACAAACTCTCTTAATTTTAAGCATCACATAGAAAGAAAAGTTTTCTTATTTTCAAGTACATGTTCTCAATTCTTTGAAGAATTACTAAACTATTAAAAGCTAAATTTAAATTTCAAGCAATTTTGTTTCATAAATTAAAAATATAACAAAATTCTTTTCCTGTTTCAAGGTTATGTATGAAAATAAAATAATATTTCTAAAGAAACTCCTTATACTAGTTACCAGTATTTCCTGAAATTCTCCATGCACGGCTATTAACTTGGCTCGTCACGATAATTTATAGATGTAAGGATAATTAAATTAGATTAAAAATTAAATTCCCTATCTAGTAATTCATTTTTATATTACCTAAACATTATCTGCTAGCTATAATACGAATCTATTATTATGAAGGAATAGGAGGAAACGCGAGCTCTTATTCTGGATGTCGAATAGATTTGAACAAGCTGACCTTCAGTTATACGTACCAAAATTCATTTTTATCAATTAATATTTTGGAAGTGTCATTACTGTGTTTGTTGTTATAGTTTCGTTTATTTTAGAACAATTTGATTTTAGTATTCCTTTTACATAAAATATTTCTACTGTGTGTATTATGCGTTTCCAAATGTTGTTATGTATTGTTCTATATATGTTGAAAATTGATTAAGTTTGTAAAGGGAGAAAAAACCACGCCATTACTCAATTTTAAAATTGGGGGGCAAATGTAAGGATAATTAAATTAGATTAAAAATTAAATTCCCTATCTAGTAATTCACTTTTATATTACCTCCTCACCTCTTCAAGTATCAAACTAATGACCCATTTATTTCTTCCGAATATATGGCCTAGCCAATAAACATGTCTAATTCCAGATCGTTATATTTAATAGCCCTATATGTCAGCATTAACTTTCAAGAGCCCTCGTGAACGCCACGATCGGTGTTTTAAGTGTTTAACCCACTTAAGATTATTCGGTGGCGTTCTTTTTCTCTCTCTGCCTCTTGCGTCAGATGATGTCTAACTTTGATCAAATAAAGACCTTTTTTAAAACTGTTTCTGACTTTAAAATCATGTCATATATATATATATATATTCTTTTTATAATTAATACAAAATTCTTTCACTAGCACGAAATCGTGCTTTCCATGTTAAGGCGTATAAAATTATCTCAAGATCATGTTACGTCTTTTTTTTAGCATCACAGCCATGAACAATATATATGAACTAAGTTTTGTGTTTTGATGAATAACCGACATGACGAATAGGGGGGGGGGAAGGTATGTAGAGAGTTCGTAAAGATAGAACTGATTTTTTTATGCAAAAAAATCACTTAAATTTGGAATAAGGAATTGCCCTTTATTTCTTTTCCAATAGTTGTCGGTCATGTTTATTCTGCGCATGTTTGATTTTAAATTGTTTTCTCCGTGACCGTGAATGCCAAAAAGAACACTTAATAACTTTCTAAAAATTTTAATATTGTTGTGCATAATATAGATTTATAGGAAATGACAAAAAAAAATTCAGTTTAATGTGCAAATTAGGGAATGGGAGGGGAGAGGGTAATAAAAATCTTCAAAATGATTAGGATAAGAACACCTATCATGAAAGTAGAATTTTTCCGTTCTCCTATTTCTTGGATATCGTTCTAAGCAAATAGAAATATTTAAATATATGTATATATTGTACATTTTATAAAAACATGACATGTTTCTCATTCTTTACCGGTTTTTCGAATTCATAAAAATTAAAGAGTTATTCAAACCTGACTTTAAACAATTTTGTTATCTTTTCTGACAATAATGTACGGTTATGGTTTAAACATATTATCTAAATTGTACCACATTTTGTGACAATACTACTTGGCTGACCATCTTTCAAATACAGGAAAGGTTGCTCAATTAACACAGATAGAGAATAAATCATAGTTTAGAATGGACTCTTTCATAACTCTGCATTATATTATTCTTTGTCAAGAAACAATCAAAAATCACACAAATAATGAACATAGCAATTTAAATCTGTAACCGTGATTTCACATAAGGCAAGATAGATCAACGTGCCATTTTTAATACGCTTTATAAGTTTCACTTGTATGTAACGGAATCTTTGAACTTGATTTTTACCCACTTTAAAAGGTCAAATTAATTCGAAATTTTGTACACTTGTCAAGGACCGATGACAATACAATAATTTCATAATTTTGTTCCATTGTCTTGATCAAGATAATTAGGAATACGATTTTGATTTGGCGACTTATTCTGTATACCACTTTCAGATTTGGTGAATTATTGCATAAACCATTTTCAGATTTAGCGACTAATCCCATATGCCATATCCAGTTTTGGCAACTAAAAGATTAAGGTGCAGCCCTAAAACCGCGAATACATTTGTGGTTAATACAAATAAATAAATAAAATGTGTTCTTTATGTGAGAAAGGGTAGGGTGGGTAAGCCATTTCTTACCATAATATAAGTCTAGTTTTTCTGAAAATGGAAATAAAAAAAAAAGGACTCGTGCATGTGAAGAAAAAAAAATTATGTTCTAACTGCTAAATATTTTTTATTTTTATTAAGCAATACGTTTAGAAGTGATGATACGAATTAACATTATAACAATACGTTTAAAAGATGATAATACGATTGACATTTAATATTTCTTCTTACACACTTTTATTAGTTAGACATGTATCTATAGAGACGGAATATTTGAAATACAACGACATAGGACTCATCGGAGGCCCCGTAAACGGATAGAATAAGTACCCTTTAGACGCGTTAATTAATATCCATTGAAGAGCAAGACGAATTCCAAAAGCCACGTAATTCGGGCTCCAAATATCAAGCTCAAGCATAAATTCAACAAAGAATAAATGATAGTTTTAAAAACTAAAAAAACAAACTTTTATTGTAGACAAAACTAAAAAAATGAAAAATAAATTCTAGTTTAAAAAAAACTAAAAAACACGCTTTTATAGTGAAGCGAACAAAAAATTTAAAAAATAATTCTTAATAAAAGAATAAAATTATTAAAGAGAAAATTAATGTCATTGTGGCAAAAGCGTGGAGTGCTTTGTACTTCATTTTTACACTAACTCAGCTTTTCGGAATAGAACTAGTAAGAAATTATAACAATTAATATAGAGCACCCCACGCTTTTACCCCAATGACATTAATTTTCTCATTAGTCATTTTATTCTTATATTAAGAATTTTTTTTTTTTTTACTTTTTAGTTCAATTAACCATAAAAGCGTGTTTTTTTTAGTTTTTTTTAAACTATAATTTATTTCTAAAGAAGTGTTTAATGAGGTATGGACGTGCCGTCAAATAATTTTGACTTGTGATTATAGGGAAAATAATGAAACTAAATGCTAGCAACACAAAACTCTTCATATTTCATACGAAAAAATACCTTTCGCACTGTACAGCTGTAAATGTTTTAGTTATACATTGAATTCAAATTAAAGTAACATTAGTGTGACTTCTGTTGTTGCAGATAGGATGACAAATAACTTATTTTAGGATTGTCAGATGTTACTTTTAGAAGAATGCGTGCTGAATTGGAGTCAGCTGCCAAATGGTTTCAAAGCAATTAATTATTTTATTGCTGTGGTTCATTATTTGACAAGAGGATTTGAGATCTGTTTCAAAATGCCGTTTTACAGACGATGTTCTACATACCACTATTCCAGAGCATAAAACACATACCGCTTTGTCGTTTGTACTTATCATGCCATATTTCTTGATTCAACAAATTTGAAATTATGTTATGCTTACTATCTTGCACTTTTTGTTCTTTTGCTGAACTAGCCATGTTAAATAACAGTTAAAAATCGTAAATATAACACAAATAAACTTTAAAATACAGTTGTGTCAATGAAATTGACTATGCCATGAGTAGACAAACTTTGCATCATAAGCAATTGTAGTCCACGAAGTAACTATGGAAAGAAAATAACAAACGAGTGTGCTACCTGCCGACCCGCTACCAATCACTCGCATTTGTTCATAATACTTCATAATGAACTTATTTATTTTGATCACTGGTGTGCCCAAAATATTGTGTCGCGTGCCATCAGTGGCACACGTGTCACTGGTTCACCATCCCCGGCATAGGGCAAATAAAAACACGCTGTTTCTGTCAAATGTTTGACTACAATGTTTCTTTCCTACATTGCCCTTATATAGGCTGTGAAGCCATTCTAGAAGCTTCTGGAATCTCCTCGTCAATTAATCATCCTTGAGCTTTCTAGACTTTTTTTTAATGGCATTCATTCTTTGTCGCCAAACTTGAGAATTTGGCGACATTTAGAAGTAAAGTTGGTCACCAAGATCAGAGGTGAGCAAACTAGGGGTCACCAGAAGTTTTTTGGGGGTCGCCAAATTTTTATGAAATGCATCATGCCTGCATGCTGCATACCTTACAGTGTACATATAAAGAGTGAAATGCCGTCACTTACTGTTTAATTGCAATTTCCTGCTGTTCGCTCTTTCTTTGACCGTAATGTGCTATGTATGTAAAGTGTGAAGACGCAAGTTTTTCACTCCGGTAGATGACGCCCACTTCGCGGTAATTCGCCAGTTTTACTGAAAAGCGCCTATTTGTCCAACGTATTAATGTTATACGTACTGTGTCGAACGGTGCGCACTGAGCATGCGCACCGTACGAGATGGAGTGGTAATCAAGAGCTGTGGGAATCATCTTGTAGACATGCGTACCAAGCCAAGGCCAACCAAATGACCAAAAATTATCGCTGAATGTTTTACTGCGCGTTTCCATGTAAAGTTGTAGCATGTAACAGTTGGCCTGCAATTGTTTTAGTTTCTCCTCGAGTTTTATCATGTGACGTTGTGTAATTATGATTTTTTATATTTTTATCGGGCTTTTCTGCTCTTTGTTATCAGGTATGTGCTATCATTAGAGAAAGGTCTCTGTTAATTTTATTGAATTTCTCGAAAAAAAAAAAATGAAAAATTTTTTTTTTATTATTTGTTTTTAGTTAAAAAAAATTAACCCCTATATTCATGATAAATGGGTAATACGTACACCAGGTACATCTTCAGCTAACAAACGAACAAATACTGATGAGGAGTCTCAAAATTCTGAACTAAATGCCCCATCTAAAAAAATAAGAAAATACAATGAGGAATTTATTAAGTATGGTTTTACATTTTGTGTTGTTGATGATGACGAACGCCCGATATGTGTCATTTGCAACGAAAAATTAGCAAATGAGAGCATGAAACCAGCTAAATTAAAAAGGCATCTATAAACTAAACATAAAGAACTTCAAAATAAATATGCCGATTTTTTTCAAAGACGAGCTGAAAATCTGAAAATTCAAAGTGCAAATCTAAAGAAATTTGGAACAATACCTCAGAAAGCCAAACAATACCATTATCAAGAGATACCGTGTCTTGGCGGATTTCCGAAATGCCACGAAATATCGAGTCAGAAGTCATAAAACGCATACAAAATTCATCTGTATTTGCTTTACAACTGGGCGAGACTACCGATATTACTAAAATGTCACAACTAATTATTTACGTTAGATTTATTTTTAATGAAGATATAACCGAAACGCTTTTATGTTGTAAAAGTTTGGAAGGAAAAAAACAGGAGAAAAAATATTCGAAGTAATAAATAAATATTTTAAAGCAAAGTCCCTTACCTGGGCAAACTGTGTTGCGGTTTGTACTGATGGTGCTGCAGCATTAACAGGTTCGAACAAAGGGCTCAGAGGCTTAATCCAGAAAGTGGCGCCTTATATGGTATTTAATCACTGCATGATTCATCGGCAAGCTCTTGTTGCAACAGATATGGATGAACAACATATTACAAGACGCTGTTAGTTCAATTAACTACATTAAATGCAGCAGTCTTAACAGCCGTCTCTTTTCAATACTTTGCAATGAGATGGGCTTAACGTATGAGAGATTATTGTTACACACCGAAGTCAGATGGCTCTCACGTGGGAAAATACTACGACAGATATTTGATTTGAGAAATGAAGTGTACATGTTTTTAATCGAAATGAAACATAGATTGGCAAGTTATTATATCAATGAAGTTTGGCTAGGAAAGCTGAGCTATTTAGTTGATATTTTCGAAAAAATTAATGACTTAAATTTGAGCTTGCAGGGTGAGAATTCATCTATCATAACTTCAGCCAGTAAAATTCAAGCTTTTAAAAATGAGCTTAGTCTCTGGCAAACTGAACTGAATAAAAACAACACCGACATGTTCCCTTGCTTTAACGATTTTATCAAGGAAAATAATATAGATATATTTACATTTAAAAACATCATTTCCAATCACATTGTAAAGTTAAAAGAAAATTTTTCGAGAAGATTCGAGGACTTTCCTGAAGACGATCTTGGTTGGATTCGTGATCCATTTTCCTACGACATAAGCAGTTCAACTTTTCAAATTATTGAGAAAGAGCAATTGATAGATTTGATTAGTGAATTGCAATTAGCAACATACATCCGAACAACGATGAGATAATCAGAAACTTGCAGCCACATACATCTCATTAAAAGGCAATTTACTGATTTTTATGCTATACAAAAAATATTTTCTTTAAATTATAAATAATATTAATGTGTGTCAGAAATGATGATTTTTTTATTCGATAAAATTAAAGAAATGCGCCTATTTACATCATATTTGTGAACATTTATCTCTAGAGGTCGCCAAAAAATTTTTCTCTGTAAAAGGGGTCGCAGTCGAAAAAAGTTTGCGCACCACTGACCAAGATCATTCCTATTAATATGTCAATATTGAAGAGTACTTGCTCTAATAACACTTTTTTTTTTTTTTTTTTTTTGAAGAAAAGAGAGAAGAGTTAAAAATTTCCTTAACATGCTGAATATAAATTCCAGTGAAATACGTTTAAGGCAAAACGCTTAAGACGAAATATCGCTTAACACGAAATAATACAACGGTCTCGACAAACTATTGTGTATTTTCATGTAATTTTATTCTCTTAACACGAAAAGATTTCCTTTACGGAGTAGGAGGATATTGAAACTGAGCCTGCACTTAATGACATTTTTGAGAAAGTGTGACGGCTCACGCGTCCTTTCTCTAACATAACCTCTGTGTCCTTTGACGGCCAAGATTAATGGCAAATCTTTTCCAACCCAAATCCAAGAAGTGAAACGAAGGTGTAGATGCAAATAAGATAGCCTTTAAAAGGACAGAAGTTTTAGTAAGCGCGATGGCAATTTAGAGAAAGTTCAGTTTGTAAGAGGTAGAAGTGTAATTTGACGGCCTACCCAAGAATCACGGAAATTTCGCCATTACTACAAGGTGCATACTATTGCACTCGAGCATAGCTGAATATTTGAAGTTGATTGGACCGTTGCTTGGAATTCAAGGTAGGAAGATTATTTTCCGAATTCGAAATATTATTAGGATTGAGAGTAGGCGGATAATATAAGTATTTAGATAAGTGATCCAATTGCGCGATCTGTGTTAACTACGGTTACGTGTTTTGGTTTATTCTCACTTAATATAAGTTTGTTCAATATATAAGTAATTTAAGTTAAACTCTTAAAATAAAAGTCATATTAAGAATTCTAAAATGTCTCTTCATTTCGAGAATCCCACACCTCTAACTTACGCTGAAACCCCACGATATGGTCGACAAAGATTGACCATATCACAAATGTTTATGTACTTTTGACTATTGCACTGTATCATTGGAAGAATTCGTTCCATTAAACGATGGTAATGTGTGTACAGCCCGCAATTATGGCTGACAAAGACATTTTGGAGTTTGATCAAAGCTCAAAAAATATCATGGATGTAGATTCCGACGACGAAAATGAAAGGAATAATGCACCTCCTGTTCACACGTTATCCGGAATGAGAAACACCATGAAAAGTATGCTTAGTTATTTAAACGCACATTCCAATGGTGAAAAAAAATAGCAAAATGGCCGACATCGAACAAATTGGGGTGAATTTGATGCTAAAAAAGACAAGATTTTAAAAAACACCAGATTATTTTGCCAAAAACTCAATAAATGTTTTGTTTTTCAATAAACTACGGAAAATTTTGTAGTAAATTTCCTTAAATTCCTGTGAATGTTTTTGTTTCATTGACTTTTTTTTAATACAAGCATATATACATATCTATGGAAGTAGAAGGTGCTATAATAAACTTAATTTTGTTGAATATATGTTTTTCCCTCCAGTATCCTTTTACAAGAAATTCTTTCAACACTAAAAAATATTTCAGTCTCCTCAGTTTGGTGTTACATGGTTTTCACTGCAATTTGTTTTTAGAGGAATTCGAAAATTAAAAGGGATTAAAATATTATACTCTTCTTAACATCAAATCAAACTTTATAATATGATTATAGTCCTTTAAATAAAAATAATTTATTACTATTTAAATGGGGGGAAATATCAAGTATTAAAACATTACTCATTTTAAATTCCTTGATAATCTTAAGATCTTCACTGCGAGTTGTTATTCCTAAAACAGGTTCGTTCTCGATAACGTAACATAATTGTTTCAAATTAAATAAAAAAATTACAGGTGGAATTCGTTTGTATATAATTTTGACTGGAATTCACGTTTTCATACGCATGAATAGTGTTGAAAGCATTCTATCAAAGCATCGCGATTTACATCAGTGAACGGAAAAATAGCGAAATAAAGAATTAAAAAAACAGAAAGAAAAAAATTTCCTTAAGCGGTATATTCATTCAATAATGTGCTATTATATATTTATTGCAAAAAGATTATGTATAACGCTTAATGTATTTCGTAACATCTATTTATTAGCAATAAATGAAATAAGCATTCCAAAACATGTATAGTGGAAATCGTTTAACATGAAACTGAGGGGAATGAAATAGTTTTTCGCGTTAAAAGAATTTCGTGTTAAAGGATATTGAAAAAACTATATATATTCAACAAAATTAAGTTTATTTTATTTTGCATAGAAATGTGTATATGTATGCATTTAATAAAAATCGATGAAACAAAAATATTCATAATAACCTAATGGAATTTAGTACAAAATTTTCAAATTTTTTGAAAAGCAAAACATTTATTGGGTTTTTGGAAAATAATCTTACATTTTTCTTTGAATTGTGTTTTTTTAGCATCAAATTGTTCGATGTCGTCCATTTTGATATTCATTTCACCATTGGAATGTGCGTCTAAATAACTGCACATACTTTTCATGACGTTCTTCATTTTAGATGACGCGGGAACAAAAGCTGCATTATTCATTTCATTTTCATCGTCGGAATCTACATCAATGATATTTTTTGAGCTTTTATCAAACTCCAAAATGTCTTTGTTTGCTCTAATTAGGGCTGTACACACATTATCATCATCTACTGCAATGAATTCCAAAAATATAACAGGACAGTTCAATCAGGCTGGTGTTTTACGTATTTTGTTCATTCCCAGAAGGGAAATCTCTTCGTGTTTAACCATTTTCCTTTCGTGTTAAGAGAAAAAAAATACATGAAAGTACATAGTAGTTTGGAGGGACCGTTGTACTATTTCGTCTTGAGCATTTTCGCGTTTAACGTATTCCACTTTATACAGTCATATAACATCATGAAAGACCATGGAAGGGGGCGAGTAATGGTATCAATGGCGCACACAAGGGGTCCTAACTACCCCCAAGACCTTAATTTTTTTTCCGATTGATTATAATTTTAAGTATATAGTACGTAACATTTAATTAAATATTTGTTATTAATGATTAAATTTATTAATTAATGCTATAATTATTTATTCAATAATTAGTTTTGTACTGTTTTTTGTTCCCGAAAATCGACAAAATTAGAAGGAGCATGATACAAGAATGGAGGATTTTCGACCCTAGACCCCTCCCCTGGAAAAATTGTTGTTACTAATGCCACCTGATCGGCAAAAGCCAGATCAAGGCCCACGAAATTCATCATGGCAAAGGGCTAAGTTACGCCTGTCGTTACCCGTAGCTTTGAGCACCATGCAGGTGACAGTACGATTTGGGTCGGTTCCTCCCCAATTTAGAGGGAGAACACTCTGGGGTTGGTCAAAGGCCTCCCACCTCTCTTCTCCTTCCACCAACCACACAAGAGGACTTGCGGCTCGACGACTATTTATAGTACCCCCATGCCGCAAAGACACTATACATTTACAAACATCCATGTCTTCTCCGGGATTCGAACCCAGTCGCTACGGCACCGCAGTCAGTGGCGCTAACCACTATACCAGTTGGGGGACGGACAAATTCCTGTGTGCGCTACTGAACGGTATATATATACATATGAAGTAAATTAAATTTTTCACAAAAGAAATTCAACTATAAATTCGTACTTTTAATTTATTTTCGCTTAAAACTTTTTTTAAAAGTAGTAAACTATGTCAAAATTTTCTGAAACTAAATTGTAACTAATAAAACTAAATTGTGTAAATTCTTTTACACACCTTTAGCTACAACTTAAAAAGAGTTTGTCACTACTTTTTATTTCCTTTAAACCAAACTAGTATTGCTTCTCAATTTATGTACAAAAACAAAACAAAAAAAGTTTTAGAAAAACCAATATCCATTTATTCAGATTAATAAATAAATTGAGGAAGCGATCTGTTGAAAAAACAACATACGAGACCACTTTCCTGGAATATTTTTACCGACAATTTTCTCAAATAACGCGGTTTTAAAACCAGTTAATTTTTATTCAACTGATTTCGTATTCACTCAAGCACTTCAATGACATGTGACACAAAAGCTACTGGTACGATTAACGTTTGAATTAGGGGAAAAATAGCTGATGATGACAATTTTATAAAAGGAAATAAAACGATATTAAACTCATCAACTGAGACCTTGACCTTAATATTATGTGCTTGAGTGAACCAGGATTCTGTATTATTAAAAACTTAATTTCTTAAAAGCGTTAAAACTTTTGTAGCTCTTCGTTAATGTTCTTTGTTGTAGTAGTTAATTTATAAATTACTATCCTTTACTCCCCCTTTTGCTGTATGTGCATTATGATATTTTATCTCTCTCTCTATATATAAGAATGGATGTTTGTATGTATGAAATCGCATCACTCTAACACCGTTCAACCGATCACTACGAAAATTGGCATGTACATGTATTTTTTTTTGTGGAGAAGGTTTTTGTGCTATCATCTTTGTTGCAGCTACTCCCCAAATGGCGCTACAGCATATCGACTTCTGCGCCGTTCAATCAATCGCCAAGTTGCCAACAGGGTCACCAAAAATGATGCCAACTAACGCCAACATTTCGCAATATTTCGATTGAATCGTCATTATAAATAAGGAACGGCGTTGCTTACGAATATTACAATTTTAACATAAAATAAATACAACAAAAATTAATATTAACGTATTACACATCTAGGTATAAATTGTTTACACTATTTTAAACGCGTTCATTACACAAAATTTATAAGAATGTATTACTTTTACTAGGCAGAGATCAGCATAGGAAGGTGTTTTCAAAAATCGACCCGCAAGAGAGTTATGGGACGTTATAAATAAATAAAAAATCTTTTTTATCAGCTATTAGATCTACAGACTTAAAATTTAACAAATATGTTCTTTTT
>BMAV01014168.1:1328674-1342064 GCA_019973955.1 Trichonephila inaurata madagascariensis | reverse complement strand
TACGATGTGTAGTGTATTTTCCTGACAATGTTTCGAAAGAACGAATTCCTAATTTCTTCTCTTTTTTTTCCCTTTAAAATCTAAAAAAAAAACCCCTGCAATTTACGTATTTTTTTATTTTTTCAAAAACTGTGTGAAAAAAAAAGGGAAAAAAAAAACTTTTTTTTGATAAATTTTAGATAATTTGAATTTTTAAAATCCCCTTAAACTCAAGATTCAGAACTATGCCTTTATGAACTGCGTCTACGTTGATTGCAAATTTTAGAAAAACTGCTGAATAATTATACGATGTGCAAAGTATTTTTCTGACAATGTTTCGAAAGAACACATTTCTATCAGTGAAATATTAAACTAACTTCAGAACAAATGCAGTAAATGAATATTCCACGCACATTCAAAAATGTTTTTTTTAACCTCAATTCAAATTTAAATTGGAATTAACAATTTCCTCTTTTTTTATTAGTTTTTGAAGGAAAAATTGGAGATAATAGAAAACTATTCTATTGTATTCAACCTAAATCGGTCATAGCATTTCAAACAATGAATAATTTAGGCTGTAATCAAATTAAACAGCATTACTACTAGTACGTGTGAACAAGTCTTAGAAAGATGTACTGTGCTCGAAAAATTTAAGCAATTTTTGAAAATATACAAATGTAATTGATTAATATCAACTATTTTTCAAACCAAATGTAGAATGCTGTTTCAGTTCTTAAAGAATAAAAAAAAAGTAACGTTTTGATTTTAAATACTAGGCACAGCATTACTTATTTTAAAACTATTTTTAAGACAATTTTCACACAAAATAAAAGTACAATCGGATCCCGATTTTCCAAACCCCTATTTAACGAATTTCTCGATTTGATGAATTTTTCCTTTTCCCCGACTAAAAGAAAGACACTCCCCCACCTCCCTATTTAATAAACAATAACCCTAGAATAAATGAATTAATTCAACTGCCGAAATTTTTTTCTTTATTAGTTTGGATTAAAATAATTAGATTTCTTTTCAAAAGACGCATCCTTTTTATCCGGAACAGAAAGACTTTTCTGATAAACAGTAAATTTCGACGGAAAACGGTGCAGCCCATTATTAGACTTTACAGGTGCAGAAGAGTCATGAGTGTAACCCAGTGGCGCACACAAGGGAGGGGTCCTGGGGGTCCGGACCCCCCCAAAGCCCTTGATTTTGTTCCGATTGATTATAATTCTAAGTATATAATACGTAAAATTTAATTAAATATTTGTTATTAATGAATAATTTTATTAATTAATGCTAATTATTTACTCAATAATTAGTTTTTTACTGTGTTTTGTTCCTGAAAAATCGACAAAATCAAAAATAGCATGATACAAGAATGGTGAACTTTCAACCCCCCCCCTTGAAAAATTCCTGTGTGCGCTATTGGGCTGAGTGATGTGTCCACATCACAGTCCTCTCTCGGAAGTCGTGAAACTGAGTTAGTATTGTTTTGACCTTTGAAGAGTTAGTATTATATTGACTGTTGACGAGTCGACTAGAAATTAATTCGACTGTTGAATAAGACGAGCGAGTGCTTGCGAATACATTACGAATTTGTATTTCTAGGCACTCATAATTGTATCTAAATGCTGAAGGTTTGAAGACTTTCTGGGATTTATTTTGCAAATTTTACTGTTGTATCCTGCATTTCTGCATTTCTAAGGATTGTTTTACGACAAAAAGTTTTCATCGCTTCTGCTCTTTGAGACTGACAGCATAAAATCCTCGAACCCCGATCTACGCAGCAATATACTTCAGTTAAATTTTTCAGTATTTTTGTGTACAGATATAGTTAATATTCAAAGGAATATTAAAATATTTTTTCTAAAATTCGTACACTTAAGGGGGCTGACTACGTTCAGAATTGGGATTTTGAAAAAGCGCATGAATGAATAGTTTTCTGATACGTAGTGTCAGTTGAATTAGAATATACATATAAAACTGTTTTAAGAATATTATTACCAGATGAAAAATTATTTAAATGCAATATTTTGACATGCAAAAAAAAAAAAAAGAAAGAAGAAAGAAGAATGACGTAGTTTCCAACCTTTTTTTTATGAAAAATGCTTCTACAATAACATTTTGTCTATATATACAAGGAAAGGGGGGGTCAAAAAATCCTTAGAAAAAGATTTAAAAAAAATTTTTTTTTTAAGGTTTATTTTTCAACGTAATTTCCTACACTTCGATGCTCTTTACTAGATGTCCCTCTAAATTTTTTAAAGTCTTTACAAATTATGATTGTAAAAGTTCCTCAAAATACGCGTTTGTTTGTGCCATGACCTCCTCGTTTGACATGAATCGCTGTCGGCTGAGCTATTTTTTTTTTAAATGTGGAAATAAAAAGAAGTTACTCGAAGCAAAATCTGATGAATACGGTGGATGGTCCGTTAATTCAAACTTCTGTTCCTCAATTTTAGACTTTGAAACTGCGCATGTGTGCACTCGTGTATTGTCTTGGAGAAAGAGGATTTTTTTTTTGCCTTCAAATGAGGACGGTTTTCTTTTATTTTCTCATTCAGTCGGCCTAACAATGACGCATAATATTGTCCAGAGATCGTTCGTCCTTTTTCCGAATAGTCGATGAGGATGATTCCATGTCCCTCCCAGAAAAACCGTATCAACTGATTTCGTGGTCTTGGCCTTCTTTGAAGCCAGTTCTCTTTTAACAATACACTGCGTACTCTTTTGACTGTTCTTTCGTGTAGTGGCGAATCCATATTTCGTCCACAGTTACTAATCTCCGCAGGAACTCATCGGGATTAAGACGAGTACGCTCCAAGGGAGCCTTAGAGATGACCACACGATTGCATTTCGTCTCAACACAGAGCAAATGTGGAACCCATCTTGCAGATATTTTTTTCATGGCCAATTTATCATGCAAAATTGAAATGTCGGTACCCTTTGACCACCCTGTGTCCTCAACAATTTCGTGCACTTTGGTCACTTAACACCATGTCGAGGGTTTTATCGATCATTTCATGGGTACTCACTTCTTCGGGACGTTCTGAACGATGTTTGTCTTTTGTTAATGTACGTCTAAATTCATTCATCTGTAACGAACTCTAGAACTCGAGGTGGCAACGCGGACTGATCCGAAGCAGTGCGCATGCACGAGTGCCAAGTCAGAGGCAGCGGGCGTTTACCTCTCGACAAGAGAGGCCAAGATTTTGTGTGCTCCATCCGTGAGCGTATAAAGTATGTGATTTCCTCTCGACAAGAGAGATTGTATTTTTAGCTCCATCACACACACACACAGAGAGAGCGAGCGTAAGGGAATATCTCTCTACGAATGTCATAGATTCGGAACATTAATGATTTTTATTTAAAAATTGTAAATAGTGAACAAATTGTTTATGTCTGTGGACTGTCCTGTGTGCTTGAAAAATAAACTTCAAAATACCAACCAAGTGTCATCATTTGTATGCTTAGGACGTTACACATCCAACAGTAGAGTTGCAAAAACAGAGGAAGATGAATCATGAACTGCATCCAACTCGGCTTTAATTTCTTTGAGTATTGAGCTTTTTAAGTAGAAATGATTAATCACCATTCGAAACTCACTTTTTTCGATTTTTTTTTTCAATAAACAAAACTTGTTTTCTTCAACTGAAAATAAAAACGAGATCCCTCTATGAATATGGTTGAAATTTAGACTGATACCTGGTGAGGAATAACGCTTGCTAAAAACAGACCATTAGTGATGCTACGAGAGCCATCTCTTGGATTTTCTAAGGATTTATTGACCTCCCCTCGTAGCTAGGACTTCTAAACCGGAGCTCAATTAAAAGTTTTGAAAAATTCACATTATTTTCAGAGTTATTTTTCATTGAAATAAAAACTGGTTTTTATGTCTTTGTTTGTTTGTTTTTGTTTTTTGTTGAGATTTCTTAACTCTGTTATAATAAAATATGAATAAATCCACCTCTAAATTGTATAATTTAATAATAATTAGTAATAATAAGTCACGTTAATAATTTTCATATTACTCTAATATCTGCATTAAAAAATCAGTTTTTTTTATCAGCAAAAAATTAAACCGTGATGAATAAAATCGCTTATTATCTATAAAATAAAGTATCAATCGATTGTTACAATACCAAATTGCTAATTGCAAGTAATGAATAAGTGTAGCTGTAATTTTTTTAAACAAAAATGTGTATTTAGTTTAATTAAAGTACCATTTTAATTGCATTTTAGCTAAGGTTTTATCCGTATTCTTTTCCTACTATTAGCTCACACTCTCTCTATATTTATTTATTTATCTTGGTGGAATTTTCAATCGTTAATAAAATACATTTTAAAGCGCTCAATTGAGCTGAAATTTTATATACATGATTATTTTGGATGATTTAAAGCATTCAGTTGAACTGAAATTTTATAGACACGATTGTTTTGGATGACAATACGATACTTTAATGATAATTAATAAAAATTATTAACCACTTAATGTTGGGATTATGTCCTATGTATATATATATTTGTATTAATTGTAACTTTTTAATGAAAAGTAGCTAAAATAAAATTTTTCTTTGTTGATCTAAGTAGGAATTGACTTAAAAATTCTTTTTTAATATTACTTGTTTTCTGCGAAACAAAATATCAATCTAAAAATTTCGTGACAAATCATTATATTTTTACTCATATCCCTTTTTTTCGGAAATAATTTATATTTATCGAAACTATTTGATTCAGAAACTACATGCATTATTTTTATAAGAGAAGAGTAATAAAATGTTCTTTTCAAATTTCTTGTTGACTAGAGCTCGCTGCCGTTGTTTATTGATTATTCTGTTTACGAGTCGTCTATTTCCCCGCCCACAAACAATTACTTCGTCCTTGGCTTTCTATTTGCTTCTACTTTTATTGATTACAGTGAAGCAACCGGTAAAAGCAACACGGATGAACATTCTTTTTCTTTTCTTTTTTCGTTAGGAACAAAAGACTGTTACGCGTTTTATTTATAAAGAAAATTAAACATCTCGAAATTTAAAAATCTCACACAGCTGATACTTTAAATAAAATATGCATATCATTCATTCAGTAACACCAGCTCAATGGACTAAATTTAATCAAAATTTATTGAAAATTACGAACATAAATTGACAAGAGAAGAAAGGGTTAAGATTACAAGCACCGATTCCGACACAGAACAGTTACAAACATCAAGCGGAATTCTAACAACTCCAATTGCTCGAATTCTATTTTAAATTCCAACTTTTTGGAGAAAAAGTAAAATAAATACGACATTTCGAGTCGAATGAAATCTTTATAGTGGCCAATCTACTAAAACAAAATTTAAAAAAAATACAAAGGCAGGCGATATTTTTGACAAATATCGTCTGTCATAAGAAAATCTCTCATTTATAACAAAAACCATCTGAATCATAAATTAAAATAAATTTCTATTTATAAGTAGTAATACAGTAGGCCACAAAAGTGTTCGTACACTTGCAATTTCTTATAAAATTTAATGTTTTCGACTAATAAAAATTGATATATAATAATTGTAATTTTTTATGATATCTGCAACTTGTTCTTAATGGAATGACATAATTAATTTTTTAAAAAATAGTTATACTATTTTTAAAAAATTAATTATNGTTCTTAATGGAATGACATAATTAATTTTTTAAAAATAGTATAACTATTTTTTAAAAAAATTAATAATTAAAAAGCTACTAAAAATTACGCCACAAAAGTCTACGTACACTTAACAAAAATCTCAACTTAGCTTTAAATATTGTAATTATTTCTTAATTTAGTACTTAGTAGGATATCTTTTAGTATCCACAACTTTTAAGCGTCTAGGTATAGATTTAATCAGTTTTTTTTTTTATAATTTCTGCATCGATTTTCCTCCATTCTTCTGTGATTCTTTTACACAGTTCACATTTCGTGTTTATTTGTCATGTTATCTTTTTTTTTACATCAAAATCTCACCAAATATGTTCTAATGGGCTAAATAGACATTGAGGAGATGTTTTCATAATTTGGGGATAGTTATAGGGACACCAGTAGCGTACTTTGAGAGCAGTGCGCTTGGCGTCATTACCCTGTTAAAAAATTAAGTCGTCTCCAATATCCAAAAATTTCGTGCGGATAATTTAAAATTTCTCTTTAAAATATTTAAATAGAGCTCATGATTCACAATACCATAAAAATATACCAAATTACCTAATTCGGAGGCTGATTTACACCCCCAATCAAAAACACTTCCACCTCCATGTTTTATTGATCCAACTAGATGCTTGGGATTAAGTTTCAGAAAATTCAAAATTGACCGCAAATTAATTGGGATGGCAGATAATTCCAGATTTTTTGGTTCCAATGGGCCTATAATAGCTTATAAATGAAAAATAAGTTTAATCCCATGAATTTATGTGGAACAAGAACTCCTCCACCTCTATGCTTCAGTATTGAAGTGAAGGTGTTCTGGCGTAGGGGTATAAATTGGCCTCAGAATTAGGTAATTTGGTATTTTTTGATGGTATTGTGTATCATGAGCTCTATTTAAATATTTTAAAGAGAAATTTTAAATTATCCGCCTGAAATTTGGATATTGGAGAAGACTTAATTTTTTAATAGAGGATAATGACGCCAAGTGCACTGCTCTCAATGTACGCCACTGGTGTCTCTATAACTGTAGACAAATTATGAAAACACCTCCTTAATCACTTTATTTAGCCCAGTAGAACATATTTTGTGAGATTTTAATGTAAAAAAAAATATGACAAATAAACACAAAATGTGAAATAAAAACAATAATCCCAGAAGGATGGAGGAAAATCGATGCAGAAATTACAAAAAACTGATTAAATCTATACCAAGCGGCTTAAAAATTGTTGTGGACACTAAAAGATATCCTACTAATTAAGAAAGAAATACAGTATTTAAAGATAAGTTGAGATTTCTGTTAAGTGTACGAAGACTTTTGTGGCGTAATTTTTTAGTAGCTCTTTGATAATTAATTTTTTTAAGAAAATAGTTATCCTTTTTTAAAAAAAAATAACTATGTCATTCTATTAAGAACAAGTTACAGATATCCTAAAAAAATTACTATTACAATATATTAATTTTTATTAGTCGAAAACGTTAAATTTTATAAGAAATTGCAAGTGTACGAACACTTTTGTGACCCACTGTATATTCTCAGCCCCTAGAAAATTAAATTTTTTTTTTTTCTTCTTACTTCCCGCCTCTTATTTTCTGGAAATCATGCAAAAACTACTTCATTGTTTTACATTAAAATTCTTTTAATCGTAGTGAACAATTTTTAACTATATAACAACGTATTTTCTTAAAAAAATAGTACGTATTTTCATTTTTCCCTCCATTTGTTATTTGTATTTTTAAATGTGTGAATTACACTGTAAAGCATCGCTTGATGTAGTATAAAAAAATTTAGACATTATTCTAAACCAGTTCCTTATTATTTTTTTTTTCAAAAAATCATCCAAAATTACAAAGTTGTACGCTCATTGCATTAGCAGTTGCAACCAATCTGTAGTGCTATGTTAGTCAAACCGAACTAAATTCGAATTCGCAAAATTTAACTGTTCTCAAACTTTTTGTAAGGCATAATATGACCGAATCGAATTTTGCTATTAAAAGAAAAATTAGAATTTTCATGTTTCGTATTTTAGCAACAGAATAAAATTTTTAATCTGAATTTAAAAGCATTTTATAATATAAGAATAATTAAATAAGTATAGTATCTAAAAACGCATTCATTTTATTCTCATTTCAAGATGTTTTTTTCTTTTCTTTTTTGTTTAAGTAGAGAAATAGATTTTTACGAAGTCGATAGTAATCTGAAGTCGTGTTTTGTGTTTTTGTGCATCGTCCTTTTAAAGAACATCTTATAGCGAGAGTGATGCACGTTAAATGTATCGGGATTCGAAGTCCACGCGTTGGTGTGATATGGTAATTAGGAGAGGTACCTATTAAAGTGTTATCTTCGTCGTTTGATTGTGTTTCAAATTTATGAGTCTCAGAGTCGGTTGTTGAAAGTTATGGAAAGTGAGTAATTTCAAATGATTTCATTAAAAGATAGGTTATCTAAAGTTAATTTTTCTTTTTTGGTGATAAATGCTTAAGTTCATTTTTAATTATTTTTTTTTTGTGAGTGATGGCAACAGTGAGAAATCTTTTGCTATTCGATTATGTTTTTACAATTTAAGGGAAGGAGGGCCTTTGGTGTGTTCTATATCATATAAATGATTTTAAGGGATAATAGCTTTTGTTGTTTAACATTCTTCACAAATCCCAGAGAATTTACATTTTTAGAGAGAACTACGTTTTTTGATGCTTTTATAGAATGTAGATGTGTTTACAGTGCCATAAACGTGTTTTTCCGTATAGTTAGGAGTTTTTATCAGTTATTCTTTTTTTTCTTTCTATTTCCTAAAAGAGAGATAATTTTTATCACGCCAGCAGTCTCCAGGTTGTATCAGTGTTGCCAGATGGTGCGATTTTTCGCGAATTTTGCTACTTTTTAAAGCTTTCAGCTACTTTTTTATCCTATTGCTACTTCTCGAATTTTATGCTACTTCACTTGAAGATCCCGCTACTTTTTGCTACTTTCAACCATATATAAAAGTATTGGAACAAGTTTTGGAAAAATCGCTAAGAAAAAAAATAGTGACTTTAGTACTCAAAGAAAACATGGAGTTGCAGTATGTTTCACCACTCCGAAAAGACACGAAACTCTGTAATCCCCCCCTCTCCCGCCACCACCACGAAACGGAGCCTATCTGAGAGGGACTCCCCTCTCCCGCCACTCCTGCCCACTGCAAGTGGTAGAAGAAAGAAATAGGGACTCTTTCTAATCCCGATAGAAGCATGAAAATGAAACATGTAATATTCTTAAAAACAGGTTTAGAGAGAATTTCTACATAAATATTAAATTGGAAAAGTAATTGTAAAAGGACAAATTCTTTTAGCACTAAGAGTAAATTGTATAATTATCATCAACGGAACTGCATTGAATTAATGAATAAAAATCTATTTTTGTAATTGACTTACGTTGCAGCACTGGACTTATAAAAAATTGCATACAATAACAAAAGTAAGCACTTGTCATCTGCAGAGATTATGTCATAAAAATCTGATTAAATCCTTTTTTAAAGGTTTTGATCTGGATTCAGTGGCGTAACGTACACCCTCGCATTGTGGGGGCCTAAAGCCTGACTGACGCCACGTACGTATTACGTCTTAGGGTCCAAAAGCTGACTTTGCAAGGGGCTCTAATATTCTCCGTTACGCCACTGCCTAGATTCCTCTCTTTCCAATCAACTACTTGTCTTACTATCCCTTTATTTAAATTAATACAAGGATAGAATTAAATATTGTTACGAATTTTTTGTAAATAGTGTAAATAATTTGTATATTTGAGTGTTTAATGCATTTATATTACTCTATGTTATGTTTATTTCATGTTAAAATCGTACCATTCACAAGCAATGCCGCCCCTTACGTTATAATGGCGATTCAATGAGAACTTGGCGAAATCTTGGCGCTAGAGACAAGTTGGCATCATTTTTGGCGGCCATTTGGCGACTTTAGCGACCAAGTTGGCGACAATTTTGGCGTCATTGGCGACCATGTTGGCGAGTTCGGAACCCTCTGGAATCTTCTAGAAAGTAGTAGATCTCACCACTTGTGTCACGTTCAATGACACGAGCTGTTATATTTCTGGAAGTTTCTGTTGCGCCTATAAAAAGATGCTCGCCTGAATGGCGGGGAGTCTGGATTAAACTAGCGAGTAGTGAGGATTGTTTTGACTAGCGATTACTGTGCTTGTGAATAATCTTTACTTAGGTGTATTTTTAAACACTGGTTATATTGTGTTTGATTGCTGTTGAAGGTGTGAAGACCTTCGGATATTTACTCTGTGAATATTGCTACTGAATCCTGTATTTAAGGGATTGGATTTTTGATAATAAATTCTGATCGCTCTTAAAGAACTATTTATTTTCTTTGTGATTGTTTTGCATAAAATCCACGAACCCTCGGATCTACGTAACAATATTGTTAAATTACAGCTGCCAATTTTAGCATAATTTGAGTGGATTAATTTACTCTTTCAAAGTAATCATGGTGATCATTGCAAATTACCGAAAGCACTAAAAGATTGCATTACTCTTTTAAGAATAATTTACCCTAAATGTATGAATTTCGAAGTTGACATATGTTTAAAAAGTATTTATTTGCCTATTGAAGTATTTGATGGATGTCTTTTTGAATAAACTAACAAGCAAAAGTAAAATAATTTCTCTACAGAATCTACTAAAGAATTCTATCAAAGCTGTCATAATTTTCTCAAGATTTCATGTGAGCAACTTTTAAACCGAATCCCTTCAAATTACGGAACTTTTAAAAAAGATAAAGAATTTCTCCCTTGAAATTTTTTTAAAATCAAATCATCCATTTTTCCTTTTTTATCTGCCTTTAGAATTAGTGGAGCAATCTAAATAATATGTTCTGGAGAATCAATTTTCAACATACAGTTGTGAAGGATGTTTTTCTACTTGAATCTGAACTTTTAAATGATGGAGAATTTTTTTTTTGTGACACTTTTTTAATATAAAAGATGCAGTTGGAAATCCTTTTTTTAAGATATTTAGCTATGTTTACTTTAAAGCTTTACAGCATACCCATAAGTAATGCCATTGTAGAAAGAGCATTTTCCAGAGTGACGTCAAAAAAGACAAAAATAGGGATTAGAATGTACCTTGAACTGTTTGAGTCAATCCTCAGAATCAAAATGACTTTGGAAAAATAAGGGAATGGCTGCTTTAATTTCCTTCCATCGCCACAAATGCTTCAATATAATTCGGAAATTTATAATAAAGACACAGCAGATCACGATACTTAGCAGGAAGAATTTGAAAGTATTTTAAATGAATTAAATAATTAAAGCATTTTAACGTATTTTTAAAATAGTCTTACAAAATTAAAAAATTATATTTATGAATTACAAGTGAAAATCGATTCGCTACTTTATGCTACTTTTTTTCCCTCTTCGTGCTACTTTGCTGCATAAGTTTCTGGAAACTCTGGGTTGTATTAAGTAAACTAGTTCTATTACTAAAAACATAGGAATAAAATTTATGTATCTGTTTTCGTAATAATATAATTATACATCAATGGTGTAACCGAGAATATTAGGGTCCCCCGGCAAACTCAGGTTTTGTGCCCCAGGCCCAAATACATACTAAGTGTCAGTCAAGCTTTGGGCCCCTAGAGTCCCTGCCCCCCGGAATACGGGGGTGTACCTTACACCACTGTTATGCATGGAATTACTTTTCTATTGTTTGCACCGAAATACGTGATACAATCCTTTATAAATTAATAAACTATTAAAAAGTATTGCTTTAAATATATACTTAGTAACTTCCATTAAAAAAAAAGAAAGGTTATACTACAATCATAAATTTGAAGGTACACGTATGCTTTAGAAAAATTTATTTTTAAATTCTCAGAATATCGTAGCTACTCAAAGTTTTTTGTCCTTGAACGATAAAGTTAAATCATATTTATTTAGGTAAGGGGAACAAAGCATTTCTTGTTGTAAGTTTTGAGAGATGAGTATTTGAAACGAATGCGTTACCAATACTGTTGTTACGAATTTTGTGTAAGGAATACTTAAAATAGTGCAAATAATTTATTTCTGGATATGTAATACGTTAACATTACTTTCTGTTGCATTTATTTTATATTAAATTTGTAATATTGGGAATTGACGCCGTTCCTTAAATGGCGATTTAAGGGGCCATTTTGGCTACCATCTTTGGCGAGTTCGTGGCCCTAAGAATTCTTCTGGATATAAGTGAAAAAATCTACTAATATCACGATCTGTGACGGAAAAATACCTGCAGACTATAAATAGGGAGTCACTCCCCGAAATTGAGTTAGTATTGTTTTCACTATAGATTAGTTGGTATTGATTTGACCGTGATGAGTCGACCAGCGATTAGTGGTTACTTTGGCTGTTGAACAGAACGAGCGAGTGCTTGTGAATAATCTTTAAATATACTTGTATTTTGGTATCTGATAGTTGTGTCTGTGCGCTGTAGAAGGTGTGAAGGCCTTCTGAGATTTATTCTGCGAATATAGCTGCTGTATTTCAAGGATTGTTTTTCGACAATAAATTTCTATCGTTCCTGTAGAACTGTTTTGCTCTTTGCGACAGATTTGCATAAAATCCTCGAACCCCGATCGACGTAATACTATAAATTTTAATAATTAGCTTTCTGTCTAATCTAAAGTCTATGGGACAATTTTCTTCATTGAAAGCATGTGTTTAAAATTAAATGAAAAAAAATCGCTAAAAACTTATAAGGGGGTGAGGGTTATAATCGTTAAATATTATTATAAGGGGGAACAGTTTTAAAGCAAGCAAGATTTATTATATTTTGCCTTGCGATGATTTGTGCATAAATTTCCCATAGAGTAAAAAATTTTTATTTTTTCAATAAACGAAAAAGAAGAAAAATTTTAAAAATTCATTAGCAGAATCAGAAAACAACTTGTTTTTTATGCATCTAACTTCTCATCAATATAATTAAAGTTCATTAGAAATAATAAAAGGCAAACAGAATATAAGAAAAAAATAAAATATATATATGGAAGAAACTGCAGAAATTTGATTCCAAATAGCTAAAATTATCATACAAAACTGAATGAAATCAATTTAGGGCAGTGGTGTACACAAGGAGAAGGGGTTCTTCGAGTCCCTCCACCAAAGCTCTTGATTTTTTTTCTATTGTTTATAATTCTATGTATATAGTACGTAAAATTTTTAGTATTTGTTATTAATAATTAATTTTATTAATTAATGCTTATTATTTCTTCAATGATTAATTTTTTATTTGTTTCTTGCTCCCGAAAATAGACAAAATCAAAAGAATGTGTTAGGTGGCGTATTGGAGCATGATACGAGAATGGTGGACTTTCGACTCTGGAGCCCCCCTTGAAAAATTCCTGTGTGCGCCACTGATTGAATGTGAATTCCATTTGAAAAAAATTAAACAAATTTTAAATAAAAATTAAATGAAAGTCAAATGTGTTTCAATTTAAAGTCATATATGAAATAAATATATTTAGTATTCAGTCATTTCATACTTGGTTACCAAAATCAGTGATTTTTGATTGAAACATCGTCACAAAATATTTTTTGTTATTTAGCATGAAATGAGTTTGTCTTTGTGTTTTAGGGCATTCCCATGATTTTGTTGCTACACGAAGGCTGTTGAGAACGGACCTTGTTATTTTTGAATCATGGGAGAGTGACGATACGATATATGTATTGACGAATCAAATACAAATACTCTGTCATGTCAAATCGGTTATGTTAACACTGGGG
>BMAV01014168.1:1300242-1311774 GCA_019973955.1 Trichonephila inaurata madagascariensis | reverse complement strand
TGCTTGCTGGTGGTCTTTTTCTGCCAGGATCGGCTGGAATACCTGATCCATGTGAAGGAGGAACCATTAGAGTACATACTTCCATGTCTTTGGAACAACAGGTTATTTAATACTCATTCTTTTCATTACTATAATTCTAAGAAATATATTGATTCAATTTTCCACAATTGGAATAAGCAATTTTTAGTCAACCAAGTAATTTTGAATTTTTACTATTCAGTGTTAAAGATTAAAACTTTTGGGTGACGTAGTTGGTTTGTCGCTGGTCTTCTGCATCTAAGGTTGCAGGTTCGACCCTGGCCCAAGTCGGTGGATTTTCATGATGCAGAAAATCAACAGTGTTCATGTCATATGATTATGCAGCATGCAAAATTAAATTCCTAAGTACAATTTCGCATGGTCAGAGCTCAGGTGCCTCGCTTCCCTGGGGAGGAAACTGGGTGTCAAAAGTACTTGCGGCAATTGGTATTGCCTATATGGTGCCGCACTAAAAAGTGATCCCAGCTTCTGGGGAATGTACTAGGTCTGCAAAGGTAAATATACCAATCCACAGCCCCATAAGAAGAAGGTTAAAACTTTTTCCTGAATTAATTGAACAATGCAAAAAGTAAGGTTTTTTGGTTCTTGCATAATAACCCCACACCAGCTATTTATTACCAAAGATTAATCATAGATTGAGTTGTGGCAACCTATCTGATGCCATCGTAAAGACATTAAACATTTTTCGTTACTAAAAAAATTGTTGAAATTCTCTCCAAAGGCTGTTAATACTATAGGGTTAAGATGTAAGTACCCATTTTAAAAAAAATCTTGTAATGTGCATGTGTGGGTGATGTGTTCAGAAACTGTTTCCTGCATACTTCCTTAGATAAGCAAAAATACTTCAAAGAGTAATGTAATCAGTTAAGAAAATGATAAACAGTACCTAAAGAAAGTTCATGTCTATAATTTATGCCTACCTTATCGTGGGAATACATTTGATCTTGTTATTAACCTAGGGGTATGGTGGCAAAAAGAAAAAAAAAGTTTGAAAATCACCGATATAAATTATAAATAAAAGTAATAATGCTAAATTTAATCTGAGCTTTCTCCCTTCCAAATAATTTGATATATTATTGTAGATGTTGAATTCATCACCCATTCCATTTCTCTGCATTTTTTAGTGTTTTTATAAGATAGTTTTGAATTTGTCGCCTATCTGATAATGGTTAGTGACACTGACTGTTGGGTCAGGGTTCGAATCCCGGAGAAGACATGGATGCTTCTAAATGCATAGTGCCTTTGCAGCATAGTACTCTAAATAGTTGTCGAGCTGAAAGTCCTCTCCCTTAGAAGGCATGAGGGTTAATTAAAAATTAGTTTCACCGATAAAATAGTAGCT
The DNA here is from genome assembly GCA_019973955.1 of Trichonephila inaurata madagascariensis. Lineage (NCBI taxonomy): Eukaryota > Metazoa > Arthropoda > Arachnida > Araneae > Nephilidae > Trichonephila > Trichonephila inaurata. The sequence goes on along the minus strand of BMAV01014168.1, from coordinate 1,310,393 downwards.
ACTCGACTGTTATTTGTTATTGCTAACCATTACAATTACAAAAAGAATATATCTCTCCATTCGTACCAGCATATCAATAGCAAAATTGATATATTTGATGGATTTTATCACTAAATTTTTAATGCATTGTTCTTAAATAATTGAACTTAGTGCAACGGGCCACTCAGAATGATCAGGTGGGCCTCATATGGCCTGTGTGCCGCAAGTTGAGTTTTGCTGATTTATATGCAAGAACAACCACAGTCAGTTTTAATTATTAATGCAACATGAAATTCAAGACTAAATACCTTTTGTATGTAAATTTTTTCACAAAGTTTGAAAGTTTAATTCCCAGCATTGTGATATTTTGATACTGATTGTCCTTATATTTCGAGCCACAGGAATAAAAATATCTTTGGTATTTTTTGAAGGAATGGAAAATGTTACTTTGTTGCAACCCATCAGTCCCAGGTGTGTGACAGGTTTTAAGTAAGAAACAGACATGATCTTATGATGACTACTTTTATTCAACTTTTAGCACTAGGAGAATGCATTTTAATATCTAAACTTGAAGAGCAATAAGAATTATTAATCCTTTTAAATGTTTGGAAGCACTTATCTGGGTTAAGATCTTATGCGATCCTGCTTCCAACTTGCTAACTCATCAGCCGTAAAGTGGGTGTTTCCCACTGTTCTATGTATCCTTCTTTTTATGAAGTGCAACCACCATTCGCTCACATTAGGCTTTCTGCTTTAGGATCAACTTGTAACCATTACCTTGCCTACTCCATGACTAGCACTTAGTTTGCATTTGTATAAAATGAAGTCCTCTCTATGGAAAGCAGTTTTCAAACTAAAATCACCTTAAAAAAGAGCATTTCCCCAAGTAGATTAGTAGAAGCCTGAATAGAACTTGTTACAACTTTGTATATAACACTTGATATAGTAAAAAATATTAATTGCAGCTTGGCAGTCTTGACTGTGACTGCTACTGTAGAGAGGTGCATCCCTACTGGGTGTTTACTTGTAGTCATAAAAATGGCTCTGTGATATTTGAATTATCTTGTTTCATTAGAACAACTTGACTCTCTTCACCTGAAAGTCTACTGATGAACCCTGTTCTAGAAGATTTTAAATTTCTCCCTAATGCTTAAATTTTACTTTATGTCTGCAGCCAGAATCCAAGATGTTTGATTAAATGCTAATGAGTTAACTTATGCTAATTTTACCAATCAGTTAATCAAATAAGGGGTTATTCATTTGAGTATCTATCAAGAGCAGTTCAACTATAAATGAATTTATTATTCACTTAGAAGGTGTTATTTACAGTTTGTGAAAATTTGAGAATTTGGTATAAGTATTTAGTGAAACATTTATTTATTCATTATTATTATTTATATTATTAATATTGTTATACGTTGATCAGGGTTCGAGGATTTTATGCAGATCAGTCTCAAAGATCAAAATAGTTTTTTAAGAGTGATGAGAATTTATTGTTGAAAATCCAATCCTTGAAATACAGGATTCGGCAGCAAAATTCGCAGAATAAAATATCAAAAGGTCTCCACACCTTAAATAATACTCAGACACAATATCAGTGTCTAAAATACAAGTATGTGAAAGGTTATTCACAAGCAATTGCTCATTCAACAGCCAAAGTAATCACTAATCACTTCAACGGTCAAGGCAATATTGACTAATCGCTGGTCAAACCCATATTGACTCGTTTTGGCAAGCATCTCTATTTATGTGCCTGGCGGATTCTTCGAGAAAAGACATGCTCATGTCATAGGTTTTGAAATTAGTGGATTTCTCCACAAATTTCCAGAAGAATCAAGAGGGTCCCAAACTCACCAAAAATGATGCTAACGGCTTCTAGTGCCAAGTTCCCATTGGATTATCATTATCACGTAAGGGACGGCATTGCTTGCGAATATTACAATTTTAACATAAAATAAATATAACATAGAGTAATATAAACGCTTTACACATCCAAATACAAATTATTTACACTATTTTACACAAAATTCATAAAAATATTTATGAGGATTCCTCTTTAAATGGTTTGATCTACTTTCAGATAGCAAATTTATTTAATATTTTAAGTTTCATGTACTTTTGATTTAAGGAAAACAGATTTGAGAAAGGCAATGAAATCAATTTGAATAATAATAATTTTTATTTGCAATCAATCATAATTTTATATGCAGGGCTATTTTTAAACATTACATTGTATATTAGATTAGAAATGTTTTGAATACCTTTATTTAAAATCAGAAATAATATGAATAACATTAAATTTTTGTCCATCACTATATATGCCACATTTAGTGATATATTTATTTGAATTCATGTAAAAGATTTGTTTCTTTCAGGATCTTGTGTGCCTCACTGCACAGACTTTATTAAGGGTAATGTCTCATGGAGGTTATAAACAGGTGTTGGGATTAGAAGTTTTGCCAAGTAAGTTACTTTATATTTATTTAAATTGAAAAGTTTTGTATTGAAAATTGTATGCATTTTATATACAGTCCGACCTCTATTGAACGAAATTGGTAAATCCCGAAAAAGATTGTTATATATGAAAATTCCTTAAATAGAGATTCATTTATTAATATACTTTAGAGACCCCATAAAACAAATTTTTTAATTCATAAATACACTGTATATTATTTAAGAAAGTAATTTTTCACACCTTTGAAAAAGAATATCTTTATTCATTTTATATATCTTACCCGTCAAAAAGAAATCTGCAAGGAGAACGAGAGGAAAGAAACATTGTCCAGGAATACACTGAATCCTTCTTTAAAAGATGATTTTATTTTAAAATTAATGAATTTTTTAATGACATTTTCTAATTTTAAACCTACAAGCAATTTTAAACATATTTTATAAACAGTAATTTTAATTAAGGACTCGTGCACTTACATTTAATTACTAAAAAAATATGCTAATTTTACCTGTTCTTAGTTTTAAAAATTACGACAATTTCATTGCTCTAGGTGAATAAGGCAACTGGTAAAACGAGTTCAAAGTGATTGATCACCATAAAATGTACTGAAAGAGAGAATAACTTGAAAATTGCCCTGAAATATTTTTAAAATTTAGTTGAAAAAAATTGAATCACAAGAGAAAAAAGAAAGAAATGAGCCTTACAGTAATCGCATAGGATGTGTAACATCTGACATGTTATCATGGTAAATATGCAATAGTAACTTAAATCCTGAAAAAAATGAATCGAGTATGATTGGGAATAATTTTCTATCGAATAATTATATCTTTAATGAAAATTTTATTTATTTAACACAAGGAGTAATACAACTTTTTATCAAAAATATTTACTCTTGTTCAATTTGGGCAAGATTAGATACAATAGACTTGAAACTGGGCAAACAGGGATTTCAGTGGCCATATACATTTCTCCGAATCAAATGGTTCAAAAAATTAAAGATTTCCTGCATTTTATATTTTTGCCATATACCGAAGATAGTTCTGCTCTTTTAAAAATAAACTATCACTCTCTTCCCATGATTTTGAGTGAGATTGAATTGAATTCTGAATCGAGTATAATTGGAAATAATTTTCTGTCGAATAATCATATTTTTAATGAAAATTTTATTTAGGAGTAATTATGTGCAATTTTTTTTGGCTGTACTCCTCCAGCATTTAATTTTTCTTCTTGGTTTTTTTTTTTTTTGCTTATAATTTCGCATATATTCTGCTCTGGATTTACCCATCTCTGCGAATCAAAAAATCATGAAAATTTAATTAGCTTGATAAATGTTTAAAAATTGTCAGATGCTTAACAGTAAATATAATTATTAATATAGTTTACACATATAAATACAACTTCAGATTTCATACACAACGAGCCCAGAGACTTTGACAATTGAGCGTAAGGATCTAAGTTTATGCTGAATAAAAATTCGAATCTTTTGAAATGCTAACTTTAACAATATAAAAAAAAACGACTAGAGTTGTACCCAATGCGAAGGTAGTGAAGAGAAACCATCATGCATGCTCATTTTTCAAATCAAATAGCATGCACTTACGTCACTTCCTGTTACCCACTACCGTCCCTTTTGACGAAATCACTCCTAAAAAATCTGGCAATCGAGAGGAAAGATGTTACACACCAAAAAGTTCATTAGCGTATTTATTTGGTTTTAAGCCGCACCCCAAATTCTCAACAAGTTTTGGGGAATAAAGTGAGAACTAATAAGTGAAAATCATTTATTTTACCTATATTAAAAACTTTTAAATACATATATGAACCTATAATTGCTCTAAATTACCCCATTTCAGCAAATTTTTTCCCCTAAGCTACACCCAATTTTCAGTAGCAAATAACATTAAAAAAAAGTATGAATTAGTTTCAAGTAAATATGGTAAATAGAAAATGCTCACCACTATGTGGAGGTTATCTTATGAAGAAAATAGTAAAATTTTCTTGGTTCCAGGCAAAAGTTCGCAAAATAGAGGTTCGTTATATGGAGGTTTGAGTGTTTAATTAGATTGAAAAAAAAAACTAATTATTATGAGTATTATTGGTTTGATAATTATTATGATAATTATTGGTTTGGCTATTAGTGACAAATTTCATAATTATTATAACAATTTGGTGATAAGGAGGATTTCTGAGTTGGTTCTTTTTCTTAATATTCTCATTCTTAGTTATTACTTTCTTTTTAACTTCCTCACCTTGCTGTTTGAGTTCTCGTACCACTTAATGGTAGTCATGTAAAGAAGTTGATGCATGTTAAATCTATCAAGGCTCAAAGTCCGAATGTTAGTGTGATAAGGAAATCTTGAGAATAGGTGTCATCCTCATTTCTTGACTGAGATTCAAAATTATCAGGTTTGCTGCCATTATTCTCATGTTGAAGTGTGATGTGAATAAAAAAATTGAATCAAGACTTATGTACTGCAGTAAAGGAAAATTAAATCTGTCAAGACTCGTAAGTCATGTTGATATGGTTTTAAAAATTTGGAGAGTAGGATGTCACAGTTAGGTGTCATCCTTACCACTTGATCAAAGTTCTAAATTCAGTGTCCATTGCCAATAGCTTTTATGTTTTAAAATGCTATGATAAAAACTGTTTGTCAATTTTCTTCATGCTGTGTGAAGATTTTGAAACCCTTTTAAAATTAGCAGTTATCATTCCCTCAGATGGATTTTGGGAAAAACAGGATTTAAACTTGTCAGGTGTGAGCATTGCCAACCTTGGAGCTTGTGGTATTGTCCCTTTGTTTATTGCTGTTTGTGACAGTTCTGAGAAAAAAGATAAATTTATTAAACTTAAATTTACTGCTCAGTATTTTAATTTACATTAATTCACTCTTAGATATTTATAAAATGTGCTTTTTTTGTTGCTCATTAAATGGCATTCTCATATAAAAGGGATTCTGCAAGGAATTTATTTTATTCTACAATTTTTCTTAGTGCATTGCATTTTTCTTAGTATGCTAAACAGTTTTGTTTTTCTGTGGATAAAACTGAAAATGGCAAATTGCATTAAATTGTTCTTATGGAATTGTATACAGTTTAAGATGTTTTGTGTAGATGCTGTGCAAGATGGTAATTTTGGATCACATTCAAAAAACTGTACAGTAGAATGTCGTTTATCCGAATCAATTGGGACCGGACACCGTTCGGATACGCGATAGTTCGGATAACCGAATATGCTCCATGCAGTATATGAAACCAAACACTATATGAATATTGAAAATCATCACATGCAGGAAACATGCTTGAAGAAAAAGCAAAATAGGTGCATAATGTCTTAATTTCACCTTTATTGTGGAAAATACTCACTTATTTTTCACGATACCATTGTAACACCTTCGTTTTTTCGCTGCAAGGTTTCTGATTCTCTTCAGCAGTAGTAGTTGAGTAGGATAGACTTTGATTGTTGTTCGCACCACTCCATGGCTGTCTCTAACACAAAAAACGCATCAGCATTTGATGGATCTTTGCTACTTTCATTGTTGTTGTCCTTGTCTTTATCCATTTCATTGTCGATAGGGTTGGATTCTTGCACGGAAATCACAATCTCGTCATTATTTAGCATTTGAAATACACATTCTTCTGTGTCGTATGCCATCCAGGTTTCTACATCTTCTTCGTCGTATCTTCTTTCCAACATTATAAAATTATGCTAGAGATGATTCACTTTCTCCCTTCACGAGACGGTTCAATATTTCCAGTTTTGTCTCTATGTTTAAGACATTGCACTTCAGTTTTGAAGCCAAAGCAGTTCACAACTCAACAAAAGAGCACGTATACACCCCCTCACTTGAAAACAAACTGACCTAATATTCCACACAGATGTTTACCGAATCACACATCTGAAATTCCCCAAATATCCCTGATGTTGGGTTTTCCTGTCACTTTTGGCCTCAAGCGAAACAACTGTTGAGCATTGAACTGTTCGAAAATGTATTCATATATAGTACATGTAGTTGGAAAAAAAAACTAGTCCGGATATTTGATGCTCCAGATAATAAACGTTTGGATAAACCATGTTCTACTGTACTTAGTTTCAAAACCTAGTAAAAAAAGAATGCTGACCTCCCAAGTGTTACTTTAAAGGTCCAAAGAGATGGAATTACTTGGTGCAAGTCTGAGACAGTGTGGACATGCATGGTCACTCTGCTATTCCTTCATCTTGCACATCTGTCCTTGAACCCAAAACAGACATGTTTTCATGACATAACACTTGTAAAGCACTCTTCTAATAATTGCTGATGGATTTCACCTGGAGAATTCTTTGAATGCGAAAATCATATTACACCTCTTATTTCAATGGCAGACTATGTTTCTGTCAACACAGCCATCTGCTAAGATTTGGTCATGTTACTGGAGAACAGCACCGTTTAGATGCTGTGATAGTCTTCATTATCGTCAGAGAAATATTTATTCATATGGATATTTTGCACACCTGTCAGAGCTCGTTACCTAACTTCTTGAACCCACTACATATATATATTGATTTTTCCATTAAGTTTTAATACATGTCGTTTTCAAAAACACTATTTTGTATTGTATTGCAAATTATATATGATATATAATTTTTTTTTTAAGATTTGGCAAGTGAGATGAGCGTATGGGATGGAGTAGTGGTATCACCACTCAGTAAAGCATATGAGAAACCAATTGACAAAAAAGAGGAGGAAACTTCTGAAGACATGGAGCAGGAGCATGATGAGACTATGGAAACTCAGGACTCTTAAGATGACTGATGGATTTTTATTCATATTTGCATTACATATACCATTTTTGGGAAAACTTCTCTTTTTCTTTTTGTATATACCAAAATTAAAACAATGTAGCATTTCTCATTTTGTTAGCCTGTAAGACAAATATATCTTTTCTTTTTAAATGTGTTTATTAAATAGAAAGAAAAAAAACACTGAATTATTTATTAATATTCTTTTTATGAGAAAATTATTTAAGAAAATGTCTTACAAACCATCTCTCACTGTAACCTTTTTAAAATAAAAATAATTTCATTATTAATTTTATCTCCATCATAAGTAGTACTGCAGAAGACCCGTCGGGTAGGGGGGGCGATGCGCGTTAAATCTGTGGCGAGCTCAAAGGTCCTCCCCTTGGTGTGGTGTGGAAGTTAGGAGAGGCGAGGGTGCCAGCTCAGGTGTCGTCCTCGTCACTCGACCATGGTTCAAAATGATGAGGCTCATTACCAAAAGCCCTCGAGTAGCTGAATAGTGAGACGTTAATATTCACTCACTCACTCAGAGAATTGTAAGCATATGGGTTATTTTTGTCTTATTTAGATCAGTTAGTGGTATAAGCTTTTATAAAATGAAGAATGAAATAGAATTCAAAATTTTTATCTCTTATCCTAATTTCCCAAGCTGGTCAACACGAATGATTCATGTATTCATTTTTACTTTCAAGTATAGTTTCGAAGGCTAAATTATTTTGGATTTTTAATGCATTTAATTGTAAAATATGTATAATGGTAGTGAATTTTTGGTGACGTTTATTATTTCTATTTAAACTTCTCCTTTTGACTTTATTTTTTAAAAAATTCGTTTTTATGGTAAAAAGCAAAGGAGGAAATTCTCTCTGTTTTGATTTACATAACACAGTATGCAAGGACAGTTTAGCACTGAAAAAGGAAGTTAGGAAATCCATAGTCACTGGCTACTCAAAAATCATTAGCTACTACAGTTGATATATTGCATACAATAGCAAAAGCTACTACATATTTAACCAAACTGGGATTCAAATCTTCATGCAAATAAAATGAAAGATAAGTGAGGTACTTGTGCTCAAGTGTCATGTATCAAACTTTGGTACTGAGATATGTATCTGCCATGTGTAGCTATAGAGAGAATTTGATTCAAATCAAACCCACCTCAAGCGAATTTTTCTTGATCCAGAGGTTAGAGTCGATTTGAAGTTTCCAATATACTTTAATATAATTCTAAGCTATTCAATCTTTATACTTTTAATAATAGTGAATGTTTTTAGTAAACCATGGCATGAGCCTGCAATACAAGATTATTTCCTTTTTGTTATAAAAATCTTTTATGTGTAAATTGATTTAAGAATTTAACTATTTCTTATCAATCAAAAGTTCAAATACATGGATTTATTTGTAGTAATCTAGATATGCGCAATTTCAGAATTTTTTAAATTTATATTATTGTTACTTGATCGACAGTAACATCAGATCGAGGTCCACGAAATTTATTGCAGTAAAGGGCTACATAAATGCTTGTTGATTTCCGTAGCTTCGATTACCAACCAGGTGACAGTGATTTGGTTCTATTCCACCCCAATTTTGTGGGATGATCAGGGGCCTTCCACCAACCTCACACAACAGTCAGCATCACTAACCACTACTGGACAGGGCCGATCCTAGGGTTTCGGCCACCATCATGCGAAGACTTAATGTGCCGCCCCTCTAGAGAATTTTTCGTTTCAACTTATATAATTCTTTTTCAATTTTAATGTTTTGACATATTTTCAATCACTTATTATAATACTTATTACTATTTATTGATAAGTATTATAAGTAATTTTATATTTAATTTTATTTGTTACAATACTATTTACTTATTATACTTATATATTGAGGTTATAAACTCATCTACCTGCATAAGAGTAAAAAATAAAACATTAATAAAAATGCAAATAAAATTTGAAGTACAAAACTTTATTTTTTGGTCAGCTAATAGGTTATGAAAACGACAGAATACTTTGCCAAAATAATAAACAAGCAAAAATATTATTTTTGAAATAAAAATAGATATTTTATAATTAGAAAAACAGTATTTACTGAGAAAAAAGTACTAAAGCATAAATCTTGTGAAATTAAAAGCATATAAATCAATCCTTCTACAAGGGTTACTTAATAATAATTTATAAAATAATTTTTTTGGCTTTCTGAGAAGCAAATGTGTCAATAATTTTAGTGAAATCAATTTTTTCAGAGATTTCGGATTCAATAGGGAATGTGTCCAAATCTGAAATCCTTACTTGTGTCATATTCCTATAATTTCCTAGAATAAACTTCTGAAATATATACCTTACCATCAGTAGTGCTCACATCTAATTACAAATGTTATTTGTTCTATGTGACTAATGTCTGTTGTAGATATCTAGTCTGTTATCTCATTATGAATAGATTCAGCAAAAATATTTATTATTTCATTTTGAAAATACTGCCCTAAGTACTGTGGAATACATGTTTTGTTATTTTTGCATTTACTGACATTATTAAGGTGTTCTGAAATAACTAGATAAAATTTGGCCAATATCTAAACTGCCTTAAAAAAAATACCACTATCTCAGCTTCGAACTAGTTCTTCTGAATGCCAGATTTTGTTTAGTAAAAAAATTGTACTTCAGCAATCATTCTTCCAATGGTGGGACACCATCGCTTTTCTCAATTCCATATGTCACAAGGAAATGACATTTTATTGTTCCGCATCAATAGTACAATTTTTTTCCAACCCTGTTTTTAGTTCACTTCCACGATCTTATACAGTTTACATGTTTTATAGTATTTTCATGGTTATTATAATAATAAAAATACATTATATTTCTCATTCCAATAAAATCCTGTCTTTTAGCTTCCTCATAAATTTTCAATAACATTTAAATATTAACACATGCAATCTTATTTGAAAATATATTT
>BMAV01014168.1:1279318-1299805 GCA_019973955.1 Trichonephila inaurata madagascariensis | reverse complement strand
CTCTTAACTATAGCTATGGATACATATATGCAAAATAATTTCATTGACGTTTAAAATAAGCCAGTTTTCTTTTAACTCTGTAATCCTTTCAGTTAAAATTGTTATTCACTTATGTGAAATTATTTATTACGTAAATGTATACACACATATATTAACAAAAGAGATTTTTTAAACTAAATATATTATTTTTATAGTCTGCTTTTTCTTGAAGGCAAATACAATAAAATATTCCATAACACTTCATCTTAATAGGGTAAAAATATAATAGTACCTTCCAATGAGGAACCTTGTGTTTGATACTCTATGTCCTAGAGTCAGAAATTTAAACCCACCAGATGAGACATAGGGTATTTTGTTTTTTTATCCTAAACAAATTAGTTTACTTAGAAATTCAAGTCGTATTAATCTTTAAATAAATTATATATACAAATAAATACTTTTGTCACAGATTTTTTTTTAAATGTGTAGTTCATGAAAAATGAAAATTCTTATCCTTTCCTTAACAGAAAAAGTTTAATGTATAAATGCACGAAATGAGCCATAAAATCTTGTATTTAAAAACATTTAATGAAAATAATCTGTTTTGAAAGCCTGTGCATTGTGTCCACCTAAGCCCCAGCAATTTTATTTCTTATATAAACCCAAAGAAAACGCACCTCTACCAATTGCAATCACTTTATTATGTATTTTATTTTATGTCTAAATCGAACAGACAGTGTTGCAATATTTTATTTCTCTGTTACATTACTTTGATTTATTAGAACAACACTATATTTAGTTTATTTAAAGAGAAACATAAACTTGTCTCTTTGAAACCTTAAAACTTTACAAAAAAAGAAATAAACTTTTTTCATTGTAACTTAAATAGAATGTCCCTTAAGAGGTAAATACTTAAGGTTCATATTCAAAGAGAACCGGTAGCAACATTAATTGTGCCTTATTTGGAGATGTACCTTACAGGAGGTACTTCTGAATTTGTATATTATTTTAAGTATTAAAAAATACAAATTTATTCGAAATTAAAATCATAATTACGTGTTGCTATTTCAAACGAGCTAAATGTAAGCGATTTAATTGTGCCAATTTTTTCGAAAACGAGTCTGTTGATGTAAAGATCACAAGCGTTTATTTTAAACTACAAATATAATATTCAAGATAAAATAAAACTCCTGAGGCTCGCTATCCTACAAAATTCTTATTGCCTCTGCCCCCTTTAAGTTAGCTGACACAGGATATCCTGTGGGGGGAAGGAATGTTGCTTGTGACCCACTCGGGAGATGGTGAAAGTTACAGAACAAAATAAGAAAAAAAAACCCATCAATTTTTCTTTTAATTTTATATTTAATGCTCACACCAGCCTCGAATTCCTCAAGGTTCAACACAAGAAAACTGACATTAAACGAATGCAGTACAGAATAAGATACATGAAGTGAAATACCAAATTTACAATGGTAAGATACAAATACAGCGTAGCTGAGAAAGATTGTACCTTTTATAAATTTTTTCTCTGATGTACTATTGTAATGTTTTATTATACCTGAGGTAATATATCAAAGGGTTTTTTTTGTACCTTATAAAGATTCAATATGGACGCTCTTCATTACACGGCAGATATCTAGGCGATACTCCATTTCCGTCCATACTCGCACCAACATTTCTTGTAATGGCAGCAAATTTATTTCTGATCCGTGTTCCGAGAAAGGAAGACGATGAAATTCGTTAATGAACGATTAGTGTATTTTCTGAGGACTTAAATTTGGAAGATGATTTTTTAAGCATGGTGTACGATTCAAATATAGTACGCGCCCTAAAATTCCAACGAAATATGAAGATTAATTTAGCTGGGCATCAAAGGTAATAACCAAAATACAAAAAAGAGAAAAAAATGTTAAAGTTTTTTATTTTTAAATTCTGTTTCGGAAATTATCAAGCATCTACTATGTAAAAAATAGATTTAGGTGCATGGTTTGTGGACTTAATGAAAAATGTATAGTTGCAGTCCTTAGAACAAACTCACGATGACATCACATTTAAAGAACTCTTGAACAAGAATTGAGAATTTTCGAATTAATTTTAAATAAGGAAAATGCAACCCTTTAAATATTTTTTTAAAAATAAAAAAGGACTTGTATGCTTTGCGTCCATTGCCACTTAGCTTTTTTTTTATCCACGTATTTATTCAATTTCTGATACATACAAGATTTTTTTTTAAATTGGGGAGAATGCTTCAAAACAAATTTAATGGAACGTTTTTTTCAACAAAACTCCATATACCGGTTCAAAAAATAATTTTTTAAAAATTTTCTAAAAAAATACATTTTATATTTATCTATATAGTATCTTATCTATATCTTACTAGGAAAGACAAAGCCATCCGAGCTACCTTTGCTACTTTTCCTCTTAAGGGAAGATTTTTTATCATTAACATTACATGCAATCATTTCAATATCTCTATCATTATCATTGTGGTTAACATTATTTTTAGGCTTTAAAGTTGTATGATCAGGGCAATTAACATCGAGACATGGAGGCATAGTCCTAAGCTCACTTACCAGTTTGGTCTTGGCTTCAATCGTCTCTTGGAGGTTCTTTTCTAGACCCTTGCAAATTCCTGCTTGATCCTTGTTGTTAATCCTTTCGTGCAACAAAAACTTCTGGTATCCATCAATGTGCACATTTTGTCGTTCAAGGCGTTCAATGGCTTGCCTGCGTCTTTCACAGTCTGTAGTTGGCTCAGCAGGCTTGGGCGTTCCACATCTCGTCGAAGTAGATCTACTTTTGAACGATTTTTCGGACATTTTCGGCGTTAAATCAATATCACTACTCATCAACACACAGAGTCTCTCCCTTGATATCAGAAGCCCTGAAAAGGGCTACAAAGGACTTTATGAGATCTCTCAACTTCGGAAAAAAGAAAATGGCGACTGCGGTAGCTCGGCGTCTGACTATCGATGTTCTTTTTATTTTCCGGATCTAGCTATGTGTTACTTTTATGTATTTTTTAATCTAAAAAAGAACTTACGTGGGGGTCGTTTTCATTCAGAAGAAGAGATTGATGTGGCTATAAATGCTTTTTTCATCAATTCCAAGAAATCAATAGTTTGACACATTTGTTCTGTGGAAAATTCGTCCACAAAAGTGCATTGATGCTTGAGGAGACTATTTTGAACAATCCGAAAATTTTGTAAGTATAACTTTAAAAAAACCTAGGAGTATCTCAAAAATTTCAGAATGACCCTCGTATGAAATCAATTTATTAAATTGTATGTAACAAAAAGAAAGTGAAATTAAATTGTATGTAAGAAAGAAACTGAAGTGTATTTAGAGAGAGAGAGAGATTGGTAAGTAGCAAATGCAATAACATTTTTATCAGGCCTATTAACTTTAATAAAAAGGATAAAAAAAAATTTATCATCAACAAGCTTTTTGATATTAGAAGTGAAGGTAGTGACTGTCATTCGAATACAATTGTACATGTGTGCATCAGTCAGTCTCTGTTTCTGTATTTATTTTTAATAAAATTAGGGTTAACGCGATCTAGCAAAAATATACCCAAGGGCTTTTAACTGCTAGAAATCGGCGGTTTGGAGATCACTGGTCTATATAACATAAAAAAGCGATGAGCCAAGAAAATACGTAAGCAAATCCTTACGATAGAATATTTAGTTTGCAAATGCCATAAACTAAAAATAGCACATACGTCATTAGTGCACGTGCTCTCCAATATTTTTCGAAAATACAATTAAAACTATTTAGTGCAGGGCATACGTCCAATCCGGGGGTGGTCATAGGGTGACCAGAGTCACAGAATGTACAATCCGGTGGATCGGTGATACCAGTTCTGTAGAGATGAGATTTCAAACTGTCATGCCCGGTCAACAGTCTAAAATGAGCAACAGCAGCTTTTCTAGGAGCCCCAAGAACCCAGAACGGATTCATGGTCAAGAATGCTCAGTTTTTGTCCTACGACATATCTGCAGCTGCCATTTTAAAATTATTCTGGGATGTAATGTAGCAGGTCTCTTCGTGGTGCACTCTGGTTAACGTAAAATCTGCTGCAGCTTTGCCACTTCTCCAGTGTTTTTTGTGATAGAATATGCAAATAACTTTATGGCATCATTGATTGAATATCTGGAATTCCAGCGCTCTGCAACGGAGTATCCAGATGATACATAAGACTTGACATTCCAATGACAAGGCATAAGTTAATGCGAATGGGGTACCATCGATCCACATGGATTTTGCTAATGCCTCTTAGACCAGGGTTTTTCATACTGTGAGGTGTGCCCCCTAAGGAGGCGTAATAACCCAATGTGGGGGTCGCGAGCATTTTGAAAAGTCGAAAATGAAAGATTATTTTTTTTAAAAAAAATTATTAATTTACCTAAAAGAAACAAAACAAAAACATTTGGACACATTTACACTGATATCATACACTTATAAATGTATCAGTACTTCACAAGGTAATTGATAATTAATTTAACAATACTAAGTTAAGGACAAGTTTAATAATTACTTGTCACTTCCATGGGCTCATATACAAAATTTAATACATATCTTGATAATTTGTACGGTTTATAATAAAATCCGTATTGCAGCTTTAGCGTTATAGTACATTATTATTGCGTTCAATACATTGTTATTGTATGGAGGGGGGCGCCATGAAAATTGGGTCGCAAACATTGAAAGTTTGAGAAGCACTGTCTTAGATGGATTCATGAACACTGAGATGTCACCATTTGAGAAGGGACACACAGTTGGACTAAAGCAGCGATACTCAACCTGCGGCCCACTGGCTTATTGCACTTTGAAATTCATTAATTTAAATACAATGTATTTAATGTTCTCTCATTCAAGAAATCAAATTTTGCTTTTTGTTCCCGATGCTGTACGATGCTTTTGTCCCGATGCTGTGAGTGTGTGTGTGTGCAATATATATATTACGAACCTTCCTCCTTCATATATATATATCTATATATGAAGGAGGAAGGATCGTTCTGGGTACCTTCCATTCCGAACGCGAGTGCGTAACTGATCACGCCAAAACGATCGTCTTCGCGTGATGTTGGTACTAGTTCATATATATATCACACCGCCACATACTCCCCTGCCAGTGTTTCGGCGAATAGGTGAAGAAACGATACCATATTCGTGGCGAGCATGTAAGCAGTTGCGTCACTTGGTGGGTTGCGTCATTCGTGCGAGACGGCTTTGAGAATTGCTTCATTTGTGTGAGATGACTGAGAAGTAACGGCTTATTTGCGTCAATGTTTGACGGTTTGGTTGCTTTTGTGGTGGATAGATGGTGCCACGACTGCGGCGCGTGAAGGGTGTGGTTCCTTTGCACGGCCAGGGTCACCAATGAAGGAGGAGGTTCGTTTTGGGTACCTTCCGTTCCGAACGCGAGTACATAACCGATCACGCCAAAACGATCGTCTTCGCGTGATGTTGGTACTAGTTCTTATAGATATCACACCGCCACACACACATATATATATATGTAACTGTAATGGCTAGCCATTATAGTGATCCCAACTAACAGTGAATAGCGACCATATTATGAGGGAGACTAATTTTAACTATCCCCCATATCTTGCAAGCGAGAAATATCCGAAAAAAATAGGAAGTCGACTATTTTGTACTGATAAGCAAACATAAATAAGTAGTTTTTTGATTTGTCTCGAATGCCTCTTGCGTTAAAAAAAATACCAATAAACACAAATCATCCAATGACACTATTCCCTCGAGGATCTCTTTCGAGAGGTGATAAATTGGCTTTCTTAAATAATCTTTGTATCAGCAATAAAGTGTTTTGTCGGGGGTGATATCACTAGTTGCAGCAGTAACAAAGGCCTCCTATGGAATTTGTTATATTATTATTATTAATATGAAACCGTTTTTCCATGCAGAAATTGAGCAAGAGTGTTTCTTAAATTCATCCGATTAACTATTTGATAAATCCAGTAACAAAAATCAAATATTTTCAGAAATAAAAAAATCCGGCTCTCAGAATGAACAGCTTTTATTGGAAACTTGCTGTAATAATTCAGACAACGTAGTCTGTGTGTTAAAATGTAATTCGCTTCGAGTTGGAAAGTGTCACACTAGTATCAGAGGATTGACTTTACTGTAGGATCTCAGTATTGCAGTTAATTTCATCAAAAGTTGGTTTCAGATCATTAACATCTTTTTCCTTTCACACTGATGAAATAAATTAAGAGAATTTGTATATATTATCGAATTGCATGAAAAGATCTGAACTGAATGAAAAACCACTGCTTTCAGATAAAAATGCAAATCTTGTACGGCAAATACGTAAGCGTAGACGTGTGCGTAGGAGGAGCCTGCAGAAAAACTAACAGGTTTTATAAGCGCGTGTAAGTTAAGACGTATTTCGTTCACCAGCACTCCTCGGCAAATTTCTTGGTGTTATTTTGTAGCAATCAGTTCAAATTGTAACAGAAAACCTGAAAGCCCACCAACGTTTAGATGATGGAATGAGGTGGCGTATGGTGTGGGGAGGCTAGAAGCAGGCCAATGTCAAGTCCAGAATTGTAGAGAGTTCAATTTAGCGCCCAGCGTCGCGTGTAACTTATGGAAACATGTCCAGAATACTGGATCCATCAAGAGAAAGCCTGGGAAAGGTCGTCCACGATGGCCAGAAAAGAGCACCATTTGTCAATTAGAGTGAGGTGTAACAGAGAGGCTACAGCTTCTCAGCTTTCTCGTTACAGCCACAGGAAACCCGTGTACCAAGGGTGACTGTTTTAAAAAGACTTCATGAAAGAGAGGGTTGTTTGCCAGAAGACCTGCTGTTCCGCTCACGTCTACGAACAGGAGAGTTCGTTTAGCATGATGGATCAATGGATGACCGTTCTGTTCACCGATGAGTCCCGTTTCAGCCTAAACGCCGATTTTCGCCGTATGGACACACTACCTACCCTCCGCGAAATCGACAATTAGGGTGGAGTTTTAATGGTCTGAGCAGGCATCGTGTTGTTCATCCATGTCTTTGAAAGAGGCTCTGCGACTGGTGTGAAGTACAGGATGAGGTCATGAAGCCCTATGTTAGTCTTTTAAGTGGGGTGCTTGTGGTCTCAGAGTTCATGAAATTAGTGTTTATAATAACCACCCACAGGCGACTCAACGAACGGTGGCTGAAGTCACGAAGGCCATTGCTCCGATTGCTACTAAATACCGCCAAGAGCGTTTGCGATGGTGCCGGCCTCATTCAATTCCTCATTCGCACTCGTTCTGCTTCGAAAGCTCCATTCCCCATCGAAGATGTTTCTGGAGTGTCGAAGACAGTGGAAGGATACTCACTCGACTTTCGTCCACCACACAGCCCGACAATTAGGAATTCTACCATTAAATTCCATAGCCATATTCCTTTGGTTATCATCCATGACCCCTTAACAGCATGGCAGTGACGTAGCGTACACCCAGAAAATCCCGCATTGCTGGAGGGGGCAGGACTCTAAGGGACCCAAAGTCTAACTGATGCCAAGTACGTATTAAATCTATAAAATATTAAAGGCAAAAAACCTGAGTTTTCACGGGGGCTCTAATATTCTAAATTCCAGGCCCCATAATATTGCTCTTTCTTTCACGGACCCTTGAACTTGCATTTCAACAGGGTAATGCTCGCCCCACTCACAGAAGACTTTTTTCCCTGCTTGTCGGTGAATGCCTCAACAACACTTTTGTGAATTATTCAACACACTGGTGCAACCATCAGATCTCTCCCCAATAGAAGCATTTAGTTTCTGGTGAGTAGATCTTTCTGACCGCTCCTGAATGACGCTGGTCTAACCAGTGATGTTTTAAGACTTCTTGAGGCCCTATGTACCTACCCAAAAGTAGGCCCCCGAATGACTCTTAAAAGTAGACACTACATAGCGTACGCTGTCAAATACCGGTAGAAACAAATAAAATGTGCATGGTTTACAATTGCAGAAACTGGCTAGATCGGCCGCCTTTTGATTCAATGAGTAATAATGGTGTGTGGTGGTAGTCCTAGGACTATACAAGGACGACGGTCATCCCATGTAGCCAATTAACACATCGTGCGAAATTCCTCTTTTTTCGATAAATGCAACTGGAAATAACATTTGACAGTTGAAATTATTCGATTTTGCGATCTTATTAAGGCTGATTTTAGGACGAGACGAGGCCACAATTGTGACAGAGGTCTGGGGCTAGTTAAACCATGCCTTAAGACGTCTCTGGGTCGAGCTCAACAATGGGAAACGTATATAGAAAGCAATTCAGCAGGAAGTCATTCACCAACTCTTCGAGACTTCCAAATGTCGGCCGGATGACAGTTTGTATCAGAACCAGAGGTATAAGTCATTGTATTATTGATTTTTTTTCTCTTGTTGCTGTATTTCCTGGAAAACACACACACACACACATTCAATTCACATAATACGGTTATCGTTTCGTTTTCAATACATGTACACCACAACAATGGGTTTTAGTCCTTTTCAGACTACTATTTCTTGGTGTGTCCCTATTTATATTACAATTTGTTTATAGGTTTTACAATGGACGAGAAAGTGGGTAGAGAGGAGTATAGAGATCGAACATTGATGGTATTGAAAAAAGGATAGTATTGACTGTTCTTGATTAAACAATATTTTTTACAGAAGAAAATATAAAACGTTTAAAAATAACCTCAACCTGAAAATCATCATCAATGACGCAGTAGTCAAAAGTAGGAAATGTCTATAAATGAAAATATAGATCGGATTTTATGGAGTTGGTCAACAGAATTTTATTAGACAAAAAAGGTTATCAAATGAGCAATTAAATTGCATATTGACAGAACACAAATAATTTTTAAGAAAATAATGTTTTAGAAGTATGCTTGAAAAATAAATAAAAAAAAAGAGGAGAGAGGAAAAAAAACAGAAGAAATCAAGTGTTTATCCAGCAAGAGAAAAATAAACTTAAAAAAAAAACGCATGTAAAAAAATGCTTTTGATAAAATAAATGCTTGGGTTTTTTTTGTTTCTTTTTTTTGGTAAAAGAGATATTTTACCAATTTTTGTTTTGAAGATAAAAGTAGAAAGGATTCTGATATAAAAGCTAAATTTTTTGAGTTTATGATAACTTTTTACTAAAGGAAAAGCAAGCAAAAGCACATAAGAATTTATATTTCTTAATATGTTTTCTGTGATTTTTTTTAATCTATTTTTCATATGAGGAGATATTGTGTTTCCGCTAATAACTTGTTTCGTCAATTATTTTGTGATTGTTTTAGAACTCATCAACGAATCCATTTCCAAAATAAATATCTTTTGGCCAATTAATTTTATATTGTCTCAAAAATCGTTTGGTAGTTCGTTTAATATGTTTGTTTAAATAAATAATTTACTACTTTCTTACTGATAACTGTTGCCGTAACTGATTTTCAAAATAGATTCTCGGGGAAAGAAATAGTATTTTTTCAAAATACATTTTGTTCCACAATTCGAGTTTTGTCTTAAAGTTTATAGCTATATGGTTGTCTGATCTGCTTCTTGTTGAAGTCATGTTTTTATAATAAAAAAAAAGAGTTGGATCAAGTAGATGTTGTGAATTATATTTTTTAAAATTCCTTCATTGCGAATGAATGAAACGATCAGTCGAAAAATTTATGACTTATACAGTGGGCCACAAAAGTGTTCATACACTTGCAATATCTTATAAAATTTAATGTTTTCGACTAATAAAAATTAATATATTGTAATTGTAATTTTCTATAATATCGGCAACTTATTCTTAATGGAATGACATAATTAATTTTTTAAAAATAGTATAGCTATTTTTTAAAAAAAATTAATAATCAAAAAGCTACTAAAAATTACGCCACTAAAGTCTTCGTACACTTAACTAAAATCTCAATTTAGTTTCAAATATTGTATTTCTTTTTTAATTTGGTACTTAGTAGGATATCTCTTAGTGTCCACAATACCTTTTAAAAGTCTTGGTATAGATTTAATCAGTTTTTTGTAAATTCTGCATCGATTTTCCTCCATGATTCTGTGACTATTGTTTTTACTTCCTATTATGTGTTTATATGTGTCATGTATTCTTTTTTTTAAAATCAAATTCTCACCAAATATGTTCTACTGGGCTAAATAAAGTGACTGAGAGGTGTTTTCAGATTTTGGAGGCAGTTATAGAGGCACCAGCGGTGTACATTGAGAGCAGTGCGCTTGGCATCATTATCCTGTTAAAAAATGAAGTAGTCTCCAATATCCAAATTTTGGGCGGATAAATTGAAATTTCCTTTTAAAATATTTAAATAGAGCTCATGATTCTCAATACCATCAAAAAATACCAAATTACCTAATCCTGAAGCCGATTTACACCCCCACGCAAGAACACCTCCACTTCCATGCTTCCGCATGGAGATGGAGGAGTTCTTGTTCCACATAAATTCATGGGATAAAATTCCTTATTTAATCATTTACAAACTATTATGCGCCCATCAGAACTAAAAATGTTGAATTTCCTGTCATCTCAATCAATTCGCTGTCAATTTTGAATTTTCTATAACTTAATCTCAAGAATCTAGTTGGATCTGAACCATGGAGGTGGAAGTGTTCATGCTTGGGGGTATAAATCGGCTTTAGAATTATGTAATTTGGTATTTTTTGTGATAGTATTATGAAGCATGAACTCTATTTAAATATTTTAAAGAGAAATTTTAAATTATCCGCCCAAAATTTGAATATTGGAGACGACTTCATTTTTTAAGCGCAGTGCTCTCAATGTACGCTACTGGTGCATCTAAAACTGCCTCCAAAATCTGAAAACACCTCTCAATCCCTTCATTTTGCCCAGTAGAACATATCTGGTGAGAATTTGATTTAAAAAAAAAGAAAACATGACATAAATACATAATAGGAAGTAAAAACAATAATGACAGAAGCATTCAGGAAAATCGATACAGAATTTACAAAAGACTAATTAAATCTATACCAAGACGTTTAAAAGTTGTTGTGGACTCTAAAAGATATCCTACTAAGTACCAAATTAAGAAAGAAATGCAATATTTGAAACTAAGGTGAGATTTTTGTTAAGTGTACGAAGACTTTTGTGGCGAAAATTTTTAGTAACTTTTCGATTATTAATTTTTAAAAAAAATAGTTATATACTATTTTTATAGAAAATTGATTATGTCATTCCATTAAAAACAAGTTGCAGATATCATAAAAAAAATTACACAATTCCGATATATTTATATTTACTAGTCGAAAACACTAAATTTTATTGGAAATTGCAAGTGTACGAACACTTTTGGGGCCCACTGTATATGAAATAACATTGAAGGGAATATTCTGAAAAAAATAGGTCTCCGCTGTAATAACATTTTAAGGCAAAAGCTTTAATCAATTGTTGCCAAATATAACAAGATAAATTCTGGAAATACGAGGTAGTAAAACGGACAATTTTGAAAATATACTAACAGTTGACCTTCGTCTGTGCTTAGGCATTTTTTCAATCGAAACATTTTTATTTCGTTTCAACCTTTCTTTTATAATCTTATATTCGTTTTTAAGTTAAAGAAACATCAAGAAAATGGTATAAAATGGAGGAAATGTTTGAACTGTTGAATAAACTTTCAAAATATAGTTTTGACATTTAAACGCGTGAAAGTATGCTACTATTTAACAAACTATTCGCTCTAAGATAGAAATAGGTTTTTGTTTTAAAGAAAAGAAATTATGTGATCGAAATTTGCTGCTTTTAAAAGCTGTCTCTGACTAATGTTAAATTATTTCTCTCCAAAGCAGAATTGTCTTTCTAATAAAAAAATGCTCCAAAACGTTAATATCATTTTCTGGTTTCATTATCCTATGAAAATTTGTTTCACTATGCTTAGCTAGGGATGGCGATCTGAGATCGATTAATCGAAAAATCGATTTCTCGGGCCAAAAAAAAAATTTGATTTTTAAAATCGATATGTAGCATTGAATCGATTCAGGGAATCGATATTTCATCCTAGAAAATCGACATTCGATTTTTCCGTTTTGGTAAAAACCATAAAAAACGAAGAATTTAAACACTTTTTATCGCAAGCAGTTGTGTACCTGAAGTATGATCTTATATTTTTCTGGCAAGAACATAAACACTCTATTTATCATTACGTTCACTCAATAGCCATGATGTAAATGAGTATCTTGGGATCATCTATACCTTGTGAGCGCCTTTTTTCGATTGCCGGCAACAACGCAAGTGATGAGCTCAACCACTTGGATCCCAGGAGACTCGAGAGACTGTTGTTTTAAAAAGTTTAGATATTAAGCATTAGGAACTATAAGCTATATAATCTTTTTTCTTAACTTTTTAATGTAACAAATACATTTAGAAAATAAATGTCTTCTTTTATACCTGATACTTTGATTGGTATTAAAAATAATTGTAACTGTCGAATTCCCTGAACTAAAAAAATCCCCGATTTTACTGATAAGAGATCGTTTATTATGGCCTTTTTCTTGTTTTTCATAAAATGGATTTATATTTACATTGTAAATGCAGACTTGAAAAAAAATCGATTTTTTAAAAATCGATCTTTAAGATCTTGATTTTTTTGTGAATCGATTTAAAAATCGATCTTTTTCGGGAAGAATCATCATCCCTATGCTAAGCTCATATTTCTCATAGTGTTAACCTAAGTCACTGTTTAAAGCCGGTTTCACACGAGGCAATGTTGTGCCAGTCAACTCGTTTTCTGTCACAACTCAGAAGAGAAGAGATAAATCGTTACTCATACGCACACAAAGTTGACTGAAAAGGAAGAGCAGGACTCATAGGTATAATGATAAAGTTCGAAGGATCAATAAAAAGCCTTCTCCGTTTTCAATACACAAGTAACCGCGTGTGAAGAGCGTAATCTCCATAATATCCTTTTAGTTAAGAACTAATAAGGAAGAAAACATGTTTGCTTTTCGAGAAATTGCAGCGGGAAGTGCCAGTTAATCACGTGTGAAAAGACCCAGGTGATTTCTTTTAAACATTTGCTTTCAACTGTTGTGTGTGGCACAAGTAGACACGTGTAAAAGGGCTCAAAGAGCGCAGCAGGTTCAATCAGAAATAATAACCAACTTAATATTTACATTTACAATATCCTGCACTTTTGTTTTATATTATTTCATAATTCATTCAAAAACAGTTAATATTCAATTTAATACTATGAATGAACCTTTAATGTGTGGGAGAAGCGCAAAACGATTCCGTTGACTTCTAAAAAGCTGAAATGCATAATTCTGGTCCTGATGATATTAAGGATTTCTTCGGTCCATGATGATAGCTCAGTTTAATGACATAAAATGATAACAACCTTTAATTTCAGGTAAAAAGTATTCTAAAGATAAACACACTAGTAATTTTTATACTTTATTTATAAAAAGTCTCACACCTGGGGTATCTCGAAATTATTCTTGAAAACAGAGCAAAACAAAACAAGAGTTTGAGTTCTTTTTCCCCTTCCAAATCAGAAAACATTATGTTCTTGGCACCATTTTTATGGCTGCATTTAAATCGCGAATTAGAAGGTTTCAAAGATTTTTAACTGAAATGGTTTCACTAAAATTAAGGATAACCTTTGTGGTGCAAAGATAAAATATTCTAAAAAAGTGTTTATATATAAATTTGATATTAGTAGATTTCTCCAGTAATTTCCAGAAGCATCCAATGGATCACCAACTCCCCCAAAATGGTTGCCAATTCACCAAAAATGGTTGGCAAGTCACCAACAAGGTCGCCGAAAATGATGCCAACCTATCTATTTCGCGAACTGCTCGCCATGCTTCCATTGAAACGCCATTATAATGTAAGATACGGAATTGCTTGCGAATATTACAATTTTAACATAAAATAAATACAACAGAAAGTAATATTAACATATAACACATCCAGATATAAATTATTTAAATTATTTTAAGCATTCATTACACAAAATTCGTAACAATATTAAACCTTTCATGGACCCCTTAACGTTGTTTATCCACCTCCAAATTAATTTTAATTTTCCACGGACCCTTCAGCAGTCACATGGAGCCCCGGCGGTCAACAGGAATCCCTTTCGGAATCTATACTTAATTAAAACATAATTTTGAATTTCTAGCTCATGGCGCAAAAATGATTTTGGCAACTCTCAGCTGCAAAGGCCTTGAGGTTGACTTTCATATCTTGACACCGAAATTCCTTTGTATATTTGCCGAAATCGCTGCTAAAGTTCCATATCATTTGGCATGTTTACAGAAAGGATCCCACTTTATTGACCCCATTCACTGCCGCCACTTCATTTCAATTTGTTTGGTGGCCGTGTTTTCCATTAGCCATTCAGGCATACATGCGATTTCTCAATTTGTTTCATAACCTGTAGTTTTGGAGATGTGCGAACACGTGATCGTCTAATCTGAGTGAAGAATACGAAGCCCGATAAGTGAAGGCTTCCTGCCCCTTTTTCTTTACTCTCTTTTTTCTTTCTTTTTGTTCTTTTTTCTAGAATGAAAAAAGAAGACATCTACCGCGATGCAGTCTTAGGCTTTACTTCTACTGGATCGGCCCGCTGATAAAGACAGGGAGAAAATAGTGAACTTATTTTCAATTATCAACCCTTTGCGGAAAGGTCAGGACAGTTGGAGAGACACAAATGACAAGGCCTGTTGCTTCATTTGTCACTTTGAAAACATCCATTTCGTTCTGCTGGATCGGATGAAAGGTAAGAAAAAAAAAAAAATTCTAAACAAACAAATTTTGTCTTTTTCTCATTGTAATGAATGGCTCCTGTAACAATTTTCCATCGTTATTTACATAAGAGATAAATTCCTTATTATATTTGTGAGCCCTTTTAAAGCTCTTATGAACTAGTACTTCTAATTTAATTTAATGTAGCATCTTTAAAAAATTACACATTATAAATCCGATTCCATTTTTTTTTCACTCTTCTAAAAAAAATTAAGGTGAATTATTACGTTAGGAACCGTGATTTCGAAAAAGAATGTAAATGAATTTTTTTAAATTTATATTTAGTGTTAGTTGATGTAAAACATACATATAAAATAGTTTTAAGAATACTTTTACAATATAAAATATTATTTTAAAGAAAATGCAGTTTTATATATGTATATTCTAGCACATATTTTCAAAACATTCTCCTTTCATGAAAACTGTTTTTATGATAATAATATTTTGTCTCTATATTGCTAGGACATCTATACAGGGGTTAAACTAAACTTTTTGAAAAATTCATATTATTTTCAGTGTTACGATCAATTAATATAACAGCGGCTTTTTTTTTGGTTAAACTTTCTCTGATACATTAAAATCTGAATAAATCCACTTCGAAGTTACATATTACAAAAGATTTTGCTCTGTCCCGGTATTACATTGCTTCTCCAACTTTCAATATTTGCGACCCAATTTTCAGTCCTAATTTTTCTCACTCGAATGTATTGAAGCAATAATAATTCTTATTTTGACGGTAAGGCTACAATATGACTTAAATTATAAACTGTACAAATTATTAAGATAAGAATTAAATATCGTATATAATTTTGTATATGACATGCTCATAGAAGTCACTAGTAATTACTAAACTTGTTTTTAATTGAGTATTGATAGATTAGTTATTGAATACTTTTTTCAGTACTGATACATTTAAAAATACGGTAAAATCTGGCGTATATTCAGCTATGCTTTCAAGTTGCATTTTTTAGTTTTTTTGATACATTCGCCGTATAACGCGCGCCTCCCTATTTTACGAAGCATCCTGAAATATATGTGTGGAATGCTCTCCTACGTTTTTAAGTTAATTATCGAGGTTTTTTCATTCTTTAGAAAAATTAGTATACTTCTAGAACTACGATCCTTTAAGTTCCTAAGGAATGTCATTTCTTTTAAATAAACAGTAGTTCATTTGGGCCCCCCGGGGTAATGTCTGGGGTAATTTTGTTTTTAAAGCTCTCATTTTTATACCCGGCATATAAGGCGCACCTGTTCTTATTCTGTGTGTGTTAGTAGTGCACGCTATAGGCCGGATTTTACGGTCTATTGTATCAGTACAAATACGTGTTTTTATTTTTTATTATGTCAGAATGTATTTTGTTTTGCTTCCTTTCAGTAAATTGATAATTATTTTAAATCTTTTATTTTCGATTTGCTCGCGCCCTCCACGTAGGGCTACCACGCCCCCTAGGGGTCATGACCCACAGTTTGAGAAACGCTGAGGTTTAGGCAAAATATTATAATTACAGAAGCATTTTTCTTATAAAGAGAATGTTTTAGAAAATGCCATTCTTTCTTTTTTTTTTGCCAAAAAAGTTGCATTTAAATAATTTTTTTACACACACACAGTAGCGGTATTCTTAAGAAAATTTTATAAGTCTATTCTTTTTCAAGTGACACTAAATATTAAAAAAAAACAAAAACATTTACACGCTTTTTTTAAAACCACGGTTTTGAACGTAGTCAATCACCTTATAAATTCCTTTCTTTTAACAATATTTTAGCTTGAATTTTTCAATGATTTTTAAGATAGTTAAAAACGTAAAGGGAATTAAACACATACGGGTGAGTCAGTGAACTTTTTACGTCGCACTGTTCAGCTACTCGAGGGCTTTGATCAAGTGATGAGGACGACACCCTCTCTCCTAACTACCACACCACACTAAAGGGAAGACGTTTGAGATTTAATACATTTAAGGTGCGCCGCTTCTCTAGCCGGTGGTACTGGGTTCGAACTCATGACGCGCCGTCCACGAGTCCGTTACCTTGACCACGGGCCCAAACAAATAGAGGAGTCAAATATCCTCCCACTTTCTTTTAAATATATGTCTGTATTTTTAAATATATACTCTGGCCAAGTACTTTATATAAAAGCTGTTTACTCAAGACCGTTTATTATTATGTAGTTTTATTAATTACTATGTAAAATTTTTGTGATTTTTGCGGTTGCTTTGTAGCGATTATTCTTGTATTACAATTTCTGGATAGTATTTTTTATTTGTGTTATATTCAAAATAATTCACTTAAACAGACTTACATGTAGTAAAATGAATATTTTTACGCGTTAATTGTATTATTTTCATGAACTTCTTAAACCCATATCAACCGAATTCATAGATAAGGGAAAGGATTATGTTTCACAGTTCTCATCGTATTAATTATTCACTTTCATACATTCCGAATATTTTGTCTGTGTGTCTTTGAAATTGAGTAGACGCATCAAATTTCGAAATTAAATGCATTTCAAACTATGATTATATCATTTATTAGAGGGGTTCTAGTAGGACGATAGTAAAAGGTGTTTTTTGTTTGACAATCTAATCAGACAAAGCACGTTCAAAATAAATATCTCTCTATCTATATGTATATCATGATCGTATATATAATATCGAGGATATGAATTTTTTTCCAATTTATTCTTTATTTTTTATCATTTATATTTTGTTAATAATTAGTTTAAAAAATCATGCATGAAATTGTCATCAGGATAAACAGTAGGAAGGATTATCAAAACTCTATCTTCATACACACGAAGTAAATATAGGAAGTTTTTATAAATTAAAGTAGTTACATAAAAAATAAATAAAAACAATTACATTTAAATTAATTAATCAAGAATATCAAGCCTATATACTTCTTCTTCGTGTTCTCAGTCTGATAGCGTGGCCGCGGTATCTTAGTGGTATACGTATCGGACCGTGGCTTGCCTTGTCACGAGTTCGAGCCCAGTACCACTAAAGTGTAGGGCAGCGATGCACGTTAAATCTGTCGAGAGCTAAAACGTCCTCCCGTTGGTGTGGTGTGGTAGTTAGGAGAGGGGGTGCCAGCTCAGATGTCGTCCACGTCACTCGGCCATGGTTCAAAATTACGTGGTCCTTCGGCAAAAGCCCTCGTGTAGCTAAACAGTGCGACGTTAATAATCAGTCAAATAGCTGCTAATTAAATGAAATTTAATACGTTCCTTCGATTTTTTTAACCGAAATATGATAGAGCAGAGGTGGCCAACCCAAAACCTTGCGAGCCACTTCGGAAAAACATAATTCCACGGGCTGCATATAAAAATATATATCTTTATATTAGATTTGGACTCAGTACAAACATTTATTGAAATGAAACCTTCAAACAAAAGAAACTATTATTATCGTCTTCTTTATATTTTTCATGTACAGTGACATATATAATATAATAAATATAATGTGCAAGGATTACATAATGTTTAATCTATTTAAACCAGCGAAACTCAATCTGCGGCCAACCGGGTCTTCTTAAGTGGCCCGGTTTTGGCCCATTTCTCTGAGAAATTAATTTATTTATGAAAATTTGGTGTGGAATTCTTTGTTTAAAAAATCAAATATATCAATTTTGCTGTCGCTCTCGTAAGGGTGTAAATTCATATTTCTTTTTTTCTGCTTAGAGCTAATGTACAACAGTGGAGTAGCGACCATTTTATGAGTAGAACTATTTTTAACTATCTGTCATATCTTGCTAGAGAAAAATATTCGAAGAAAATAGATTGTTTTAAGACGATTGAGGAATTGACTATTTTGTAGTGAAAAACAAGCATGATTCAGTAACTCTTTGATTCGTCGCGAAAGTGTTGTATTTAAAAAAATTTTAATAAACAGGAATCACACACATTTAATGACACTTTTCCTAGAAGATATTTTTCAAGAGGTGATAAATAGGCTTTCTTGAATAATCTTTACAACAGCAAAAAAGTGTTTTGTCAGTGGTAATGTCACAGCGTTAACAAAGGCACCCTATGAAATTTGTTATATTATTGGTTATCATATGAAACCGTTTACTGATGCAGAAATTGTGAAAGAGTGATTATTAAATGCTTCCAATGTAGGAAAATTTAGCGACAAAAATAAAACATATAAAAAAAATAATAATTAAAAAAAGCAAAAATAGGAGTTTTAATATTTTGATCAAATTCCACATTCTAAATTTTCTATGTTATCGTGGTCTTAAAGCATTTCTCCATCGCCACTCCATCAATTCTCATGTTGCGGCCCGCGTGAAACAGCTAACATAGGCAGAAAAAAAGGTTGATTATTCCTAATTTAAGCAATGAAATATTTGTTTCTCAATACTTGAATATAATTTTTTCAAGTCGATCTCAAAAACGTGTATTTGCACATCGTAATGGATGTTGCAGGCCGATAAGTCAGAGAGTTATTGATGTTTGATACATTGCGTTTCTCCCGAAAGAACTCTTCACATGTGCAAGTTGAAAAAAAGTTACAGGAATCAAGCACGATGCTACGGGATATTGCTGCGCGATGCCCACTTCTAAGTATCTATAAAAATAGAAACAATTTTGTTATTTATTTGTTACAAAAAACAACTCTAAAAACAAAAATATTGTACAAAATAAGCGCATTTTGTCAAGTTGTAACGAATCTCGCTGGCCGCAAAATTATTCAAGATGGGCCACGGGTTTGACCCCCTCTCTTTTATTTCACACCCCTCTTAAATTTCTGCTGTTATCCGTATTTTGTTCATTCCCAGAAGGGAAATCTTTTCCTGTTAAGAGAAAAAAAATGCATGAAAATACATAGTAGTTTGGCAGGACCGCTGTATCATTTCGTATTAACCGATATCTCTTCTTAAGCGTTTTCGTATTCCGCTGTGCGTCAATTTATAAACTCACGAAAAATAATTTTTCGCCTTTAGAAATTCAATTATATGATTTCACAAGTAAAACTGAAATATGAGTTTTTTTTTAAAAAAAATACCCCGAATGATGACATGAAACTATGCAACAAGGGAAAGAATGAATGGGCAATGATTTATCAAAAAATAAAAAGGTAAAAAAAATAATAACGTTGAAATAGTATGAGTTAAGCTTGTCATTTCCTATTTGTAAAATGATAAAAACTGATAATGAATTGACTCTAATAAAAAGAAAAAGCGATAAGAAAAATACTTGGTGACTGACCTTCAAAGGAAATATTAGCAAGAGCTATTATAGATTTCAAAGGTTTTTGAACTATTAAAAAACTAACAGAAGTAAAGACAGAATGAATTTAAAATATGCTCTTATACCTTTTGCTTTTGAAAATATTTGTGATAGCTGCCGCCTTAAAATCAGTAACGCGAACCCAGAGTGACGTGATTTTCAAATCTCATCGATTCGTCTTTAGTTTGAGAGGAAAAAAAAATGGTGAAATTGGTAATGTCATTGAAGAATTTATATCGATCTTGCCAGGCAAATAAATTTAGAAGTGGATAGTGATGACGGTCAAGAACTGCTGGATTCTCTCTCTCTCTCTCTCACAATTAGGACATAACAATGGATGAGCTCTCCTGAGTTGAGGCTGCCAGCTAAGGTGTCGTCCTCGTCACTTGACCATCGTCCAAAATTACGAAATCCGTCGCCAAAAACAGATAGAAAAAATGTAGATAAACAGTGCGACGTTAATATTCACTCACACGCGTACTTATGTTTTCTACGATTTTATTAAACCTTTTTTTTTT
>BMAV01014168.1:1223833-1268832 GCA_019973955.1 Trichonephila inaurata madagascariensis | reverse complement strand
ACCACTCGGCTACCGCGGCCACCTCCGCATGAATTGAAAGAAACAACCAAGGAATATTTGAGAAACGTTAGGCACACACTCGGATATTTTTTAAGCACTCGATCACTGGGGTTGAAAAATGGATAATCTGTAATAACATTAAGAGAAAAAGATTAAGGTCCAAGTGTGGGGATTCTTTGCCATGCATCTTTAACAAAACGAGAAAAATTGTTGGAGCTTGGTTGAGAAGGGATATCGATGACCCCACGTATGGGAAGTGATGATCCCACATATAGGCCCGATTTTGCACCATCGGATTAACATTTATTTCTATGTTTGCAAAACGTTTTTTCCTTCTTTTCTTCAGTGGCCCGACAGCCCAGGGTGGGCCTTGGTCTTCTCAAGAAGCCTTTTCCAAGTCAGCCTTCTTATTGCTAGTATTCTCCAATTCATAGTTTTTAAAACTAGGATATCAATCCATCCTGGATTTTGCCTATCCTTTCTTCGTGTGCCAATGGGTTGGGCATCGAAGACTTTTTTAGCGGTGCGGTCTTCGTCCATTCTGACAAAGTGATCTGCCCATTTAATTCGTTGTACTTTGATGAAGTTAACGATGACAGATTCATTATATGATTGATTGAGCTCTAAATTTGATCTCCTTCACCACGTTACATTTTCTTGAATTGCTCCAAAAATAAATCTTAAAAAATCTTCCTTTCGTAGATACTTATCATGTTCTCATCTGTTCGAGACATGGACCAAGTTTTACATGCATAAGTTAATATTGATCTTAAAAGACTTTTATACAATAGAACCTTTGTTTTTCTTTTGATTAAATTCGTTTTCATATATTTTCATATTCCATTAAGACATCAATCAGCCATAGTAATTCTGTTTTGGATTTCAGTAGTACAATCGTTTCTATTGTTAATTTTCGAACCTAAATAAGTGAAACTGTCAACAACTTTGAAATTATACTCTTTAATTTTAAAGTGGGAGTTCTTAAATCATCATTTAGTGCAAGACATGTATTTGGTCTTATTCTCATTGATTTTCAGTCTCATTCTGAGGGCTTCTTTCTCTAAAGATAAGAAGGGTTGTCTTAGTGCGTTGCGTGTTCGAGCAACAATATCAATGCCATCAGCAAAAGTCAACAACTGTATTGATTTATTAAAGATATTCAATACCTTTTAGACGGTATAAATTTCAGTAATAACGATGCCCTTAATAACACTTGATTGAGTTTTTTACTGATGAGGACCAGAAATTAAATGAGCAATGAATCATGAAGTCTGGACTTTGATAGCAAACTTTTATCGAACAGATAAAGAGATATTTGATAGATTAAAAGTTTATTTTTTTCTATAGAAAATAGTAATATTTGCTCAAGACAACCCCACCCCGTAAAAGAACTCATTGTTCAGAAATCTCAGGAAATAGAAGCCGGACGCATCTCTCATAAGTAGCAAAACAAAAATACACTTCTACAAGGTCAATTGTTTCATGAGGCAGTAAATGCTGGGCAATTAACAAAGGAGACGAAAAGAAACTGATGATCTTACGAAAAATGTTTGGTGCAATTAGAGTATACGATACAGCCTCGAACTTCAATCTAAATACAAAGAACCCAACATAGTCATAGTGATCAAGGCTTCCCAAATAAGGTGGCTGGGGCATGTATTTCGATAGAGCAATGAAAACCCTATAACTTTCCAAACTCCAGAGGGAAAGACTAAGAACAAGGTGGAGGGATAAAGTGGTTGAACGGATGGAAGATCCTCATCATCCAACAGATCATCTGACTGAGACATCCTTGGCCGGCGCTTAGAAAGAAGACATGCTCAAGATTTTAACTAGCCGTGGTCCGTTTGTTTCATACTTGTACAGATTCAAACTGAGAATTAATCCTATTTGGCCTTGTGATTTCGCTGGAGAGGCTTATCACTACACTTTGTTAATCCTGGGAAACCTGCTAAGGAACTCGGGCGAATCTCATAGCTCCGTCATTCACAATGAATCAACTAATGGTTCATTGAATCTCTAATCAGTCTCACTAAATTCCTTACTCCTCTCTCTTTACTTCTTAAGTAATAAATAAATATAGAAAAAATTTAGTTATATTTCACACTAAAAAGACCGAAATTATTTTCTTGCTCCTCCCCAAAGCATCTCGTATAAAAATGGAATATTAATGAAATGTTTCTAAATTATGAAGAACACAGTCATAATAAGCTGATGTATTTGTTGATATGTCACGAAATTATATGAAAGTTAGTTCATTTTTCGATGGGAAAATGTGTTTCGATTGAAATTCAGGTTCTCTGACGAATACGTAGACGACCTTATGTTTCCTGAAAAAAAAAAAACTTTCAAAGAGAGGGAGAATAAGATTCTTAATATAAAAGTTGTGGAAATAATACTTCACAAAGACTTTTTGGCTATTTCCCGTTGTACAAAATAGGTATAATTTTCAACTTTCTTCTTTCCATACTTTTACTGTGAACCGCATCTATACGTTGATTTAAAAAAAGAAAATTTGAATTTCAAATGGTCAACTCATTTATTAGTCACAAACGACTTTCTTAGATCTTTGAAAAAACAATTTTAAGAAAACAATTGAAAAAACAATTTAAAACAATAACGATTAAGACAGTAAAAAAAAAAAAAAAATGCTTTGAATTTTCTGATACATGAAGGCTGGGTTTTATTTGCGAAATTTGAATAAACTCGTTGCAAGAAGAAAATATAAGAAAAAATTACTAATGCCTGTCTGAAAACAACTCTCAGAATTCTGTATCCATTGGTCAAAGTCGTTATATCAAAAAGGGATTTGGTTTCCCCTTTCCCCTTCTAAATATAATATACCAAATTTGGTATTATTCTTCAAGTGTAAAAAAATGTTATCAAACACAAAGTCATGACCTCTAATATCTTGAAGATTGAGCGTGATCTTCCATTGACCTATTATGACATAAGTACGTTATGACATACTTACGTTTGTGTTGCTACTGCTGAAAAATTAAATAAATAAATTGGAAATGAATTTTCCAAAACAAAGCGGCTTTTGTCGATTTTATGTATTTCACTATTCTTCCCTGATTACATTTTTTTTCCAAAACAATTTGTAACCTTTTACCAGAGATCAAGTAGAATATAAATCGTTTGTTAAATTCTTGCAACATGAACAATATTTTTACATGCAAATATTTATGGAAATGTAATGCAATTTAACGTACACTATACGACGAATAATACAATAAAATCATAATGACTGTGTTTGTAGTTTGCTAATAAATATCAGTGTGACAAAAATGTTTTATCATTTAACTTCCCCACGTACAATTTATTTTAAATTACATTAATTGTATGGTATCCCTATTCTTTTCTAACTAAGATCGGATAATATAATTTATTTGTGAATACACTAAAACCAATTGAATTATTTGAATACACAACAAAAAAAAAATTATTTCAGTAGAGTATCAGATCTGAAAAACCATTTCCAAAAATTTAAAAAAAAAATGTAATTGTACAGGAAATGAATATTCTTTCTTTGTATGTGTGTGTGTGTGACGTTTACAAAATTTTAAAACCGCTTCAATTTTTATTAAAAAATTGTTTGCTATAACAGCAACAACAAATAAAAACCGTTTCCTACGTGTAATGTTTTCGTGAAGATTGGAATTATATCTCTTTTTATGATAAACATTATGATAGACATTTTGTCTTTAGACAAGCTTTCTAAAAACACATATAATACCGTTTTAATAACTTTTTTCTTTTCTTTCCGTTATCTATGAACTTAGTTAAAAATATAACATCGAATTACTATCCTACATTTTCTTAGGCAACAATGTTGGAATTGTTTATCGTGTGGAATCTGAATCCATCAATCGACCTCATTTGCTTTTCGCACAATGTAATGAAGAATTTTTGCAGCTAATTTATATAACAACAAAATACCAGAAATTTTTAATTTTCCAAGCTCTAAGATCTCAGTTTTTAATAAGGAAAAATGTTAGATGTTATCAGAAATCGTCTGTGTTTATTTATTTTTAATTTAATATTTCGATTTGAGATAATTGACAAAAAAAATCGTCTTTCTTAATCTAATTAAATTACTAAAGTATCTTTAAAATATCGTCTGCAGATTAAATAATTTAATTCTGTAATTTTTTATACTAAGTTTGGAAATATATACTTGACAATAAAAGATTATTCTATTTTTGACAGTTTTAGAATTAATTTGTTTCAGTAATAAGCTTGGAATACAGAAGAATGAAGTGCATTTCTTTTTTCTTTCATCAGGTCGCATTATATTACATTATTCGTACTATCGTAATGCCAAAACGAAAGGCAGATAATTTTCAGGTATTTAGTAAAATTATTTCTTTATTATAAATAGAGATTTTTGTTTGCTTCTGTACTTTTTCATGAATTTCAGCTTTTGGTTTCGAATTTTGAATTCGTATTTTGAAAGGAGTGAAAGTAAGCTAATTTCACTAAAAGCTTTTAATCTTTATACAGAAGGAGTGTTAGGTAACAAAGAAATGTTAACTCTTTGAAAGTAATAAACAAAAGTACATATTTTGCATTATTAAAGGTATTTTTTTTATTTACCATGGTTTATTGATCCAACTAGATTCTTGGGATTAAGTTTCATAAAATTCAAAATTGACAGCAAATTGATTGAGATGACAGAGAATTCAACATTTTTGGTTCCGATGGGCATATAAAAGCTTGTAAACAAAAAAATGAGGAATTTAATCCCATGAATTTATGTGGAACAAGAACTCCTCCACATCCATGCTTCAGCATGGAAGTGAAGTTATTCTTGCGTGGGGGTGTAAATTGGCCTCAGAATTAGATAATTTGGTATTTTTTGATGGTATTGTGAATCATGAGTTCTATTTAAATATTTTAAAGAGAAATTTTAAATTATCCGCCCAAAATTTGGATACTATACTTCATTTTTAACAGGATAATGACGCCAAGCGCAGTGCTCTCAATGTACGCCATTGGTGCCTCTAAAACTGCCTCCAAAATCTTAAAACACCTCTCAATCACTTCATTTTGACCAGTAGAACATATTTGGTGAGAATATGATTAAAAAAAAAAGAAAACATGACATATAAATACATAATAGGAAGTAAAAACAATAATGACAGAAGCATTCAGGAAAATCGATGCAGAATTTACAAAAAATTAATTAAATCTATACCAAGACGCATAAAAGTTGTTGTGGACACTAACGGTGGTATTCACCGCTAACCTAACCCAGCGATGAAACCTGGAGTTAAGTAACCGGGAGTCAAGTTAAAACTAACCCCAGGTTAGAACTTCAATTCACAGCTGTTTTTCGACCTCCAGTTACTTGACTCTGGGTTTCTTAACCTGGGGTTACTGGCCGATTCCCATTGGTCGAAGTAAACCCCGTGACTTCGACATATTTGTTTGCGATCCGAACAGAAGAGTTGCATATTCGTCTCTTTTCAATGTTTATTTTTCAAAATGAATGCTTTCAGTTTATTTTACGCAATTTAGAAAAGGAACACTTGAATGTTATAGAAAACAAAGAAACTAATGCGGTTAGTTTGAAAAAACGAAGCGTATAGTGGAATACCACGGCAATCTAATGAGACTGATGGAGTGATGAATCCATGAACGGCACGACAAATCAATCAATGTTACTTAATTTTTCATTTAATACCATTTAGCAAAACTCGTAGCCGTCCATTTCTTCAAATATATTATTTCTTTTTTCTTGGTATCCTCTCTCTTCTGGTTTCCTATTTTCTTTAATGTAGAAATGAAATTGAAGAAAAATTTAAAGGATTCATCGTAAAAGTTTAAAGAAATCCGAACTCGCACAACTGCTTCGAAACTGTACACTCCAAAAATCGCTTACTGTGCATGCCCGGTTTAAACTAACCCAGCTCTGACCTGGGTTAGAAATTTTTAACCTGACCCGGAGTTAAGTTAATAACTTGCGATGGTGAATAGCGTTTTCGACGAAACCCAGGTTTCCTTCCTCTAACCGGCAGTCAAGTTAGCGGTGAATACGGGCGTAAAAGATATCCTATTATGTACTAAATTAAGAAAGAAATACAATATTTAATGCTAAGTTGAGATTTTTGTTAAGTGTACGAAGACTTTTGTGGCGTAATTTTTTAGTAACTTTTTGATTATTAATCTTTTAAAAAAATAGTTATACTATTTTTAAAAAAATAATTATGTCACTCCATTAGAACAAGTTGCAGATATACAAAAATTATAATTCCAATACATTAGTTTTTATTTGTCGAAACCATTAAATTTTATAAGAAATTGCAAGTGTATGAACACTTTTGTGGCCCACTGTATAATTTAGAATTTTATGAATTCGTAAAAACTAACACACACATAAATATTTGTATAGTCTAATAATCTTAAAAAGCAAATTATACAAAAATAAAATAATACTTTTTTTGCCACTTAAAAGGCATTCAATTTCCCGATTGTTGCAGAATATATACTTCTGAAAGCAATGTTTTTGTTAGTGAATAGGGGATATAAAAATTTGCGCTATTTGTGATGGCAACTGTTTAAGTATCATGCAATGTTAAATACATATTTAATGTGCTTTAAAAACTTCCCTACAATCACACATACAATTACTGGATTTCTCCTATAATACACGCATAAAAATAATTTTTTTTTGTTAATTTTCAATTTTTCATTCATTTTTGATTCTGTAATTCTCATTCAAATATATTTTAGTTCTTAAATTTTTTTTTCAATTATAATTTTTGTTTTAATGAACCATAAAATATACCAAGTTAAATGCTACCAATTCAATTTTGTGTTCCAATGTTATTTCTTAGACACTTTTTCAAAAGTTTCTGGTCTGACATTTTCATTTCAGATATTATTAGGAATTGTATACAATATACATATAATATATATAGCATGCTTTCTTCCTTGTTGTATTGCATTTAGAAAATTTAAGGTAACAAAAACTAATCAAATCCATTTTACATTACGAAAATGTTTTTATTCTACTTACTAAATGAAAAAAAAATTAATACCCTGAAAACTTGGAACAAAAAAACTTTCAATAAATTAAATCTATCAGCTGTAATATCATATACACGAAACTCGCCATCTCTAGTGTAAAATTTTTTTTTAAATGTAACTAAATGGTGTATTTAAAAGCAAGTGTTCTTCCGTACATGATATTACTTTACAGTTGTTTAACCAATTACAAAAAAGGATAAAAGAAAACACAAACACACAGTTTACTTTCAATACGAACATTACCGTTTTAAGAGAGAAAGGCTATATTAACTCTATAAATCGTCTTAAACATTGATAATCATTTGTCGTAAAAAGATACTTTTCCCCCATCGGTTATCTGATGGACAAATATTAAAACTAAAATTGCTTGTTTGATGTAGAATACGTGTACGTGGTTATAATATACCGGAGTTGCTTTTGAGAATTGTGTTCTTTCGCGGAAGGAAACTTCAAGAACTCTGACGCGTTGACGACGGCAATTCTCAATTTTTGCCCATCAAGTAAGTTAAGTTGAAATTTACTTTACACTTAACTCATATTTCTGTAAGTTATTTTAACTAATGCCCAAAAATATAAATATATAAAAAAACGTATCATTTACCAACTTGTACAGCAAGCTTTTAAAGAAATTATTTCATTTGTTTCGTTTTGATTCTAAAATATATGTGTAAAAAAAATAATATAATTAAAATTGTTAAAAAAACTTATTTCCTTAAAATTCTTAGTTGAACAAATTTATCCATAATAAGCTAAAATTTAACAACCTTGTATCAAGAGATTCTGAAGTTTTTTTTAACACTGTCGACTGTAATAAAGAAAAAATGGCGAAATTTTTTTCTGAAAAAAGAAAAGTTATCATAGTATTTCAACTCTGAAAAGTGGCAACCAAATTAATTTGTGAATATTCGAAAAAAAAAAAAAAAAAAAAAAAAAAATAGAAGATAACACAAGGAATCCGTTATATCGAAATTCTTTTTGTATTTGTAGATCAGTAATCAACATTATACATGTTCGTATTCATTTCTGCATTATTATGTTTTTTAACCTACTAATACAGAAATGAATATGAACATATACAATAGAAATATAAATACGGAACAGTAAAAAATGTTTCTGTTAAGTCAAAGAAAATAACGTGAAACGTATAAAATGGTTCTTTTTTTTTAAATTTTTTTATTCATTCTTCGGACCTTTTTTTTTTAAAAAATCTGAATTTTTAAGATTAATCAATAGTAATATAAAATCTTAATAAAAATCATTAACTGGTGTAACTAAACTGAGAGTTTCAATTGATTAAAAGTATTTCCGTGCACTGAGATATACACAGCAAACGTGTTTTTGAATAAAATTATGGACAAGCACACTGAAAAATAAATATCGACCTGATTCAACTAACTTTCAGTTTGCAAGTTTTAAGGAGCTCGTAAAATAAACGTATTATATTTGATAAAGCAATACATCATAAATTATGTCAAAGTATAATATATTCTCAATAGGCAATTACTTTTTAGAATCCCTAAATGTATTCCTGTTTAAAGAAATTAAAAATTCTTAAGGGTATTTATTACCTAGAACGCATTTCAATCGAAGATTTTACTTTCAGCTTATTTTCAACTCAGTTTCTCTTTATTTCTCATTTAGGGAATGTATTGCAAATAAAGCGACAAAATTTCAGAAGCTTCACAAAATGTACCTAATAATTTGCATCGACATCATCCAATCCTATCTTCTAAAGTAGAGGTCAGCATTGTATGGCACGCGTGCCACATGTGGCACTCGGTGCATTTCTCAGTGGTACTCTTCACTACTTCACAAACTGGTCAATTTTTGAGTGAATGGAAGTTGATAAATTTGTAATAAACCTCTCTCTTATTTTAAAAACATCTTCAGAATTATGAACATTTACTGAATTACGAAAAAATCTGAAAAATAACTCTTAAGATATATCTACTATTGTTTTGTAGCTATTTTGTAAATTATTGACTGCCATTGCTGGAGAGATTTAATGGTTTGAAGAAAGAAAATTGCATGTACTCTGTTTTCCACTTTTCGTTCTACATATCTAAGTAAAAATTCTTTCCTCATTTGATAAATATTTCCAGTCCGTGAAGAATTTGTTTAACAACTAAATGCTCAGAATCGTGTCCAATTTAAAATCACACCTTAAGCCCTTGCTTTTGCGATAGGAAAGTAGAGTGGAAGCACTAGGTTCGCATTTAAACTTTTCTTTAAGGTATCCGACTACGTTCGGAACCGTGATTTAAATAAAACGCATGCATGGATAATTTCCATGATATTTAGTGTCACTTAGATTAGAATAGATGTATAAAATTGTTTTAAGGACATTTTGACAAAAAAAATTATTTAAATACAATATTTCAGCAAAAAATTAAGTTAGAATAATTTTTTTCCAAATGTTCTCCTTTTGTGAAAAATGATTCTATTATAATAATATTTTGCCTGTATATAGCTCAGACCTCTGTACAGAGGCTCAACTAGAATTTTTTAAATATATAACTTAGAAGTGGGTTTATCCATATTTTATGACAACAGAGCGGAGCAATTTTAAGAAAAAAACGCCAATAATTATTTAAATGGGTGGTAACTCTGAAAATAATGTGAATTTTTCAAAAATTCTAGTTGAGCCTCTGTAGAGAGGTCTGAGCTATATACAGGCAAAATATTATTATAATAGAAGCATTTTTCACAAAAGGAGAACACTTGGAAAAAAAATTATTCTAAGTTAATTTTTTGCCGAAATATTGTATTTAAATAATGTTTTTTGTCAAAATGTCCTTAAAACAATTTTATATATGTATTCTAATCTAAGTGACACTAAATATCATGAAAATTATCCATGTATACGCTTTTTTAAAATCACGGTTCCGAACGTAGTCGCATACCTTAACTATAATGAAGGGAAATACTTATATTTTATGTTTTCTATTTCTTATTTTAATAAATATATTTTAAATTGTACAATTTTAATATTTCTTATATTTGTTGAAGAAACAGTTATATTTTATACTGTTTATTTTTATGTTAAGAAATATCTTTAAATGATGCAAAATTAATGAATATAATAAAAAAAGCCTAAATCTATATTATTTTGACCTCTATTCTTTAACTTTGCATGCATTATAACGGGAATCGAATTGTTTAAAAAAATTCCCTACCGTGTGAATCCTATTGGTAGATTGGTTTGGCACGCCACAGTTAAAAGGTAGCTGACCCATGTTCTACAGTATCCTTTAAAGCATTTTTTGGAATAAAAGTAAGGATTTACATTTTTCAGAGTTCTCCCTTATATTTATCGTTCTGTTTCATTTCTTTTAAATTTTTATATCAGTTTCAAAATGAAACAAAACATTTCTCGGTTACCTTGCTCTTTTTGAAATAATCACAAAATCTCGAAGTAAAAACATGCCTTATTTTATTTTTACCCCTCTATGATTATTTAGTTATGTATATTAACTAGCAGTCATACTCACCTGTTTCGTAAAGTATTTCATGACGCTGTATGACTTTATACTACTTTTAAGTTATTGGTATCTAAATCTAAATCTTAGATTAAGCTTTTGATTGTATTCAAAAATATTCTTGTTGGTGTTGTTCTCAATCCCAAATGGTAAAGTTACATTTACCTTCTCCATAAAACGTGATATTGTAAGAAGCCCAAAAATAAAACAGGATCTTTTAAAATCTCGTGAACAGTTGAGAAGAATAGGTTTTCATAACAGTGGGAAAGGAGCAGCTTCAATTGATCAAGGGCCGATCCGAGGGTATCGGCCGCCCTCGTGCAAACACCTAATGTGCCGCCCCCTAAAGAACTTTTCATATTTCAACTTATACTTAACGTTGCCGTTAAAAACTCATCTACTTATATAAGAATAAAAAGTAAAACACATTAATAAAGTAATTTAAATAAAATTTGAAAAAATGCAGAACTTCATTTTTTGGTCAGGTAATGAGTTATAATAGCGACAAAATACTTTAACAAAGTAATAAACTAACAAAAAATATAACCTTTAAAATAAAAATTAACATTTTATAATTATAAAAATGCAAAACAACAGAATTTACTCAAAAAATACAATCTAATACAAATAAATACTAAGGCACAAATCTTGTGAAACGAAAAGTATATAAATCAGTCCTTCTACTAAGACTAAGTAATAAACTATACCGTAAAATCCGTTGTATAACGCGCACTTTTAACTGAAAAAATAAGATCGAAATTTACGGGTGCGCGTTATACGCCGGGTATAAAAACGAGAGCTTTAAAAATACAAAAAGATGACCATAGAAAAAGATCAGACTTTTACATACATCGAAATACTGTTTCTGTGAAAGAAATAATATTTCTTATGAACTAAAAGGGTTGTAATTCTGAAAGTACACTATTTTACTAAAGCTTGGAATAATACTCGAATAAAGGACTTCAAAACATAAGATCATTGCACACATGCATTTCAGGTTTCTTCGTAAAAATGGGAATGCGTGTTATACAGCAAATATGTGTAGGGGCACGCGCGTTATACGTCAGATTTTACTGTAACTATAAAATAACTTTTCTGGTTTTCTGAGAAGCAAATTTGTTAATATAGTTTCGATTAAATCAATTTTTTCTGAAATTTCGGATTCAATTGAGATTATGACCAAATCTGAAAGCCTTTCTTGTGTCATATTATTTCTCAAGTAATTTTTAATGATTTTAATAATTTACTGAAACTTTTTTCACCAGAAGCTACAGAAACAGGTTAGGTTAAAAAAATTCTTAATGCTGGAGTGAAATTGGGAATACAGGTAATTAGATCATTTTTCACTATAATTTCTGATATATATATTGTTACCAGGAAAAATATCTTTTAATGAAGTTATTTCATTAAAGAGCTGTATACCGTCTATATCTTATTTTAGAATTTCTTTTTTATTTTCTCTTATTGTTCCAGCAATAGGTTTTTTTCTTTTCAAAAGTTCATTTGAAAGTGGGTAAGATGTCTACCCATTGTCTCCTTTAAAGTCACGTTCTTCCCAAACGTTTATGTGTCTGTACATATAAAATATTTATTTCTAACTGTGCCTCCCTATTCTAAATCTGGATCGATTACAGTGGAGGAATCATACTTGCTGTTATACTCTTCATCATTTGATTCTTCCTCATCATAGTCACGAACAGAATTTCTTCATCCAAAAATACTGTTGTACTATATCTGTTAAATACTGTATCTATTAAATTACTTAAATATCACATTTCCTCATCATAACTTTAACAATACGCCATAGCATAAGGAAGATTTAAAACGTGCTCATGCATTCATTACTGTAACGGCGATTCACGTGCAGGGTATGACATACACGAAGAGGCGGTATCCAAAAATATATATTTACAATTCGCCTACAAGCTAAGGCCCCTCAAAGGATATGACCTTAAAGTCAGCTACACGAGAAACTATCCATTTTCCAAAAAAGGTTTAGAAGGAGCATTGAAAAAAGTTAGACGGTGGGTATGACATACCCTGCGCGGGAGGTGCCGGGTTAAAACTCAGAAAAATCTCTAACCTGATGCATTCTATATCGGTTTTGTTAAAAATATTTTTGAAAGTATCTTTACATTAAGGAAAGTCGAGACCATTTCTTTTGCAACTTCGATGCTTGCACAAATCCTCGGGTCTACCCGACAGACGATTTCCGATTCCGAGTCATATAATTTATTTCACTGTAGCAGTGTGGAAGGAATTTCTGTGAATGCTTGAAAATAAAGTTATAAATTTTGAATTAAAAAATAACTAAATTCTTTTTTCGTCGAATCTAAATTTTCAAACTTTTTAAAGTTTTCTATTTATTATTGCAAGCTGTAAATTTTTTTCCATGAAATATTTAGAAAATTAAAATAATAATCTTAAGGTTTTTAATTATTTTCCAAACTCTCAAAAAATTACATTTCATCCTTTTTTCAAATTTTTTTCTGACTGAATTTTGAAATTTCTTATTTAACACAAGCATATTTTGTTTAATTCTTTTATTCTTTATATAAACCATAGTTTCATTTCTAGAACAAAACGTAGCTTGGCTGCCAGATTATTTTCAAAATTATTAAAATATCTCCACCAAAAGTAAGCTTTCAAAAATTCTAAAGTTTTTTTAAAAAAAGAAACTAGAAACACAATCACA
This sequence comes from Trichonephila inaurata madagascariensis, assembly GCA_019973955.1. Classification (NCBI taxonomy): domain Eukaryota; kingdom Metazoa; phylum Arthropoda; class Arachnida; order Araneae; family Nephilidae; genus Trichonephila; species Trichonephila inaurata. The sequence goes on along the minus strand of BMAV01014168.1, from coordinate 1,255,623 downwards.
ATACTCTGAATTTGCTAGGTTTCTAAATATAAGTTAATAAAACATTATTATTATTGTTATTATTATTATACTTTTTTGCTTGTTTTTTTTTTCAAATATCTTAATACTTTGAGACTAAACAGAACAATAAAACATTTCTAGAATAATTTGAAATTTCTAAGATAACTCAAAACTTTTTGACAAAGGCTACAATATCACAAAAGAAATCTAAATTTTTTTAGCTAAACTTATATCTTAATTACATTAAAAATACTCAAGATTATACAACCTTACTACTTATTGTGAATAATTTTTCACATTTCTGTTTTGTTTGAGAGAGAGAGAAAAAAATCACTCTCTCTTATCTACTTTATAAATTGTGTTTATCATATTTTCATTTCTGTGATGCATTTTGCTATCACTTTAATTAAATTCTTTTATACTACCAGGAGCAACTAAAAAAATATTACCTATATTTTTCAACATTTATTATTGTTCTGTAAAAATAAACCTTTCATTAAATGCTTTTTATAAGAAATTTCTGCCATAGTTCTGACATTCTTATTGTTGCCTGTTTTAAAGATTTTAAATATTACTATAGATTCTTATAGATGAATTTTGATTAACTTTATTAGAAGCATACAGAATGCTATACAATACATAGTTCAAAGAAATTATACGATTTTTATGTATTTTTATAATTAATTATGCACATAATTAATTATTAGGTTGCATTAAATATTCTTTCAAATTCTCTGGGCAAAAGATCTTAATCAAGAAATCGTGCAAATCACTCTTAAAAAAGCAATAAAGGCAAAAAGAAAAAATAATTTATGCTTTTCAAATTCAGTCTTACAAAATAATGGCAGTCTTAGAGTATATTAGAAAAATTATGTGTTTATTTCACATGTTACCTCAATAAAAAGAAAAAAAAAATGTGTGTGTATCTTTAAGTAAACTTAACAAACTTTATTTCTTTGAAAATTCTTTTAACAGTTTGAAACAATTTAAATTAAATATTTAGAAATTATAGATTGTTTCATTCATTACTAAACAAAATTATCGTAATACGTTATGATTACAAACAAAATCATCAAAATAAATATAACTACGTTTTATTTCAATTTCGAGCTATTGTTAGGATCCTTTTAAGTATGGTAAATAATTAATGAATGTACTCAAAGGGTCTCATTAGTGTTTTGAATTTTAAATGAACTTCTACCGTTATTCATAAATGACTAAAGAAATTATTTTTATACGAGAGGCAAATAATATTCTTTCATTTCTTTACATTCTTTCTTTCTCAGGTCACCTGAGGCATAAAGTGGAGAAGACTGACTTATCCACAAGTGTCTGTACGCTTTAGCTAATTTTAATAAAATGGTGTTCATACCAAATAAAGTGACCTTACGAGAAGTCAATACTCCCGATGTACTTCAGCCATACTCCCCTTTCGCCATTTTAAGGCTGCGAGCAAAACTGCGGAGGTCAGAAAATATTCTTATAGCCGTTGCTTCTTGATTTGAAATGAACACGAATTGAATTTCTAAGACGCAGGGATATTTTTTTCTTTTACAGTCCCGTATCTTGAGAAGTTACTTGAAGTTCAATAAATTTTGAATCAAAAATTAGAGTTTTAGTTAATAAAGTTTAGAGTTTTGAGTCAAAAATGGCGTTATAAAATATTACTGCTACGTTCCTGGCTACAAACGTACTCGTATGCCAGTGCTTCTCAAACTTTTAATATTTGTGACCCAATTTTTAATCTAAATTTTCATCGCACCCCCCTCCTCTATACAGTAATAACGTATTGAATTCAATAATGTTATACTTTGACGATAAAGCTACAGTACGACTTTAACCTCTTACGTGTCACCGACGTATATAAATGTCTCGCTCAATCAAACTGGTAATTGCCCCGGACGTATATAGACGTCTTTCCGAAATACGATCTTCTCTGTGCACTGCTATCCATAAAATTATTCCGAAGGCTTTGAAATACAATAAAAGGACCTTGAAAGTGTTTGTGAAGGATTTAATTATTTCAGAAAAGGTTTTACTTATTTATTCCTTTTCATCCCTCCCCCAATACATCACATACGCATGCCTACGTAGAAAACGGTGGCACTGGGGAGCGAATCCCTTAACTTTTAATCGGCAGAGAAAGGTTTAATTATGAACCGTACAAATTATCAAGATAAGTGTTAGTTTTTGTAAAAGTTTTACATATGACAAGCCCATGGGGTCACTGGTAATTATTAAGCTTGTTATTAACTTAGTATCGTTAAATTAATTATAAAATTCATTGTGCAGTACTGATACATTTATAAGTATGATATATCACCGTAAATGAGTAGTTTTAATTATCTCAGAATGTATTTTGTTTTAATTGCTTTCAGTAAGTTAATAATTTTTTTAATCTTTTATTTTTGACTTTTCGATATGCTCGCGCCCCCGTCAGGTTTATCATGCCCCCCTAGAGGGAGTGCCTCACAGTTTGAGAAACGCTGTCGTATGCAGTAACCTTTACTTTTCATCAAATATTTAAGAATTGTGAAATAACATTACACATGTGACCATTAGTTTCGCTCTTTCCTCCATAAATGTTTTTATGACAACGTAAAAGCTGTGTAATAAAAGTTTTATTTCACAGCTGTGTTTAATGATAACAATACACAACTATAAGATAATATATAAATACTACACAAAGAGCCTGACCTTACAGATCCATATTTTAGAAATGAAAATTGGATATTCAATTTGTTTTTAATTGTTATATATAGATTTCACTAAAATTTGATTTTATATACTCTTTTTAACTGCGTTAGAAGAAAAAAAATTCCTTATAATGTTGGATTTATTTACAAAACACAAAGGTTGATACATTAACTAAATAATATTTATTTAACCTACATGATTTCAGGAAATTTTTATGGACTCATTTATATCGAGATTATACGAGTGTTTACCCATTCTCGTATCTTTACATCCGTCTTCATCTGTATTGACACAGGACAAACGTTTAGATCTCGTCCAAGTATGAAACGTAATGTTTGGAGGAAAATTCGAAAATTTTAATGAGCTTTTGAGCACTAACTGTATCTTTTATAAAACTTTAATAGTTTTGTACTACATATAATTCCTTTTAAGATAAACATCATTTTTAGAGTATATAAAAGTGAAGAGTTTCTGATTCAACAAATAGTCGGTTCATATTTTTTTCTCTTTCGCTACCTCTTTAAAAGACATACATTTTTTTTCATGGTAGATAAATTTCCATAAGTTGAACTACATTGAAATTTCTTTTTTTCAATGTTTTATGTTGTAAGAATATATACAGTGAACCACAAAAGTGTTCGTACACTTGCAATTTCCAATAAAATTCAAAGTTTTCAACCAATAAAAATTAATACATTGGAACTGAATTTTTTTTATGATATTTGCAATTTATTCTCTTAATGGAATGACATAATTAATTTTTTTAAAAATAGTATAACTATTATTTTTAAAAATTAATAATCAAAAAGCTACTAAAAATTATGCTACAAAAGTCTTCGTACACAACAAAAATCTCAACATAGCTTTAAATATTGTATTTCTTTCTTAATTTGGTATTAAGTAGGGTATCTTTTAGTATCCACAACAACTTTTAAACGTCTTGGTATAGATTTAATCAGTTTTTTGTAATTTCTGAATCAACTTTCCTCCATGCTTCTGTGATTATTGTTTTTACTTCCCATTATGTGTTTATATGTGTCATGTTTTCTTCTTTCACCATCTAACTTTTTTCAACGCTCCTTCTAAGCCTTTTTTTTAGAAAATTGATAGTTTCTCGTGTAGTTGACTTAAAGGTCATATCCTTTGAGGGGCCTTAGCTTGTAGGCGAATTCTAATTATATATTTTTGAATACCGCCTCTTCGGGTATGTCATACACTGCGCGTAAATCGCAGTTACAGTTCTGAATGCATGAGCACGTTTTAGATCTTCCTTATGCTATGGCGTATTGTTAAAGTTATGATGAGGAAATGTGATATTTAAGTAATTTAATAGATACAATATTTAATAGACATAGTACAACAGTATTTTTGGATGAAGAAATTCTCTTCCCTTTTATGATGAGGAAGAATCAAATGATGAAAAGTATAACAGCAAGTATGATTCCTCCACTGTAATCTATCCAGATTTAGAATAGGGAGACACTGTTGAAAATAAATATTTTATATGTAGAGACACATAAACATTTGGGAAGAACGTGACTAAAGGAGACAATGGGTGCACATCTTACCCACTTTCAGATGAACTTTTGAAAAGAAAAAAAACCTATTGCTGAAACAATAAGAGAAAATATAAAAAGAAATTCCAAAATTTTTGAATTAAGAGAATAGAAAAGTTTACTCCTATATGTTTAATTTTAAAAAGATGCAGATTAAAAAAAATTAAGATCTAGTGAAAACCTCGCATTCACTCACGACGAGATTAAAGTGTATAAACAATATACTGAATGCCCTTATAAAAAGAACAGAAAAACTAAATTTACGCTTGAAAATTGTAATAAACATATTGTATTTTCTACTTTTCTTCCTTTTTAACTTTTGTGTACAAATTGTACGGTAAAAACAGAATGTAAACACCCTTGCGTATGAGATACCATGAGCGAGAACTTTCGGTCTTTTTTTTCGTGCGAGTGATGGCAGGTTAAAAGTTAATTATCTATACTAATTAAGTTTATGAACTAATCTATAAACACCGAATTTTAGTTCCCGTTGAGCTATTTGCATTGATATTAATTTTTTCCACAACTGCGATATCACTTTCAAGATTGTATTTCTCAGAAAGCAATATTACTCTATTACGCGGCTTGTTCTCAAAAGTGGAATATCGGTAATGGAACAATGTGAATCAGACAAAAAAGCGGAAAAGGCTCGTGGTAAGACCGACAACAACCGAGATTAGATTATGACAATTGATAAACATTTGTGGAGAGAATATTTTGCGTAAACGAAAATGAGTTATCACCTAAAACGAAAAGAATGCTATTTTAAAGGTATATTGCCTGCTGTTGAATGAATACAACAATAAAACAACGACTGGGAAAAAGTTGTATCTCATATCTGGCTGACAAATAGCTGAGAGAATGCTTCATTTTTTTACTCAGAGAGATTTGAGAGATTTCTATATAAAAATGAAGAAATAAAATTCAGGAATGGTTCTTTTAAGGAATACCCAAATGGATACCATCTCGTTTATCAATAGTTATTCTTATACTTCCTTCTATAATTCAAATATTTTTAAAAAAATTTAAGAAAAAAATAGCCGTTAATACACCGAAGAAGATTCAAATAATTACGAAATTCGTTTTCGAAAATGTTTGCAAATTATCTTTTCATAAACCGACGAAATATATTTATAAAAAACAATATTTTAAAACAAAACTATGACGTTTTTTGTTAACCAGGCGCGCACTCAGTACTTACGTTAATGGTCACACGGCGTGACTGAGTCACCCCAACTTTTTTTTTTAATTATTTTTAGTGTACACTATAAAAATCGCAATTCCAGGGAATAATTCAGTAAAGAAAAAGTATACTTACCTATTTTTAAGGACTTTTCAATTTTACTTTGATAATTTGAGAAAAAATCCAAAAAAACTGAACTAAAATGTTTCAAATTTGCGTGACTTTTAATAAAGTACTTGTGTACTTTAATAAAGTAAACAAATCACAAACACTTTTCGTTAACATTAAAGGAATAATATTTGCAGGCAAAAATGTCATATTTTGTTCTCAAGTTATTGCAGTTTTATTGTCTTTTGATGATCGACTGACAGCATGTAAAACTCTTTCTCGCTTGTGTCTTTTTGACAGGGCGAAGGGTGTCTTATGTACACGTGGTTTTATATCTTTCTTGATGGATTTTTTTTAAACAGCATTTGCATACTTTCCTTTGAACTCAAACGCTTCAAGTGTTCATCACTTTTTTCAATTTTACTTTGAGGATTAATATCCACTATTTCCTCAGGTCCTACTCTTGCTAATAAGTTTCAACTTCCTTCATCGAATAGAGATCACACAGATAATTTCTTTTTTTATATTCTGTTCATTTACATTTATAAACCATAATGAATAGTACAGCACAGCAATCAAAACCACTAAGGCGTCACGCGGGGAACTCAGCTACCCCAAGTACCTTAAGATTGTAAGAAAACGTTTGCCGTTTCCAAAAGGAGAAGAAGATATGTGACATATACCCTTTAATTTACATGAAGACTGTCCTAGAGAAGGATATTGATAAGTTCATTTGTAATAAATAAACAGTTTTCCCAGAATTAAAGATTTTGTGAGCTTGGGGTGACTCTGTACCCCGCTCGACCGCTCCCGGGTTAATCTCTAGGCACTTATATGTGTTCTGAAAATCTCATGAATATTTATTGTTAATTTTACGAGCATAATATATTGAAACCTTTAATATTTTGTTATAAATGTTAAGGTATCTGACTACGCGCGCGCGTTCGGAACCGTGATTTTGCAAAAGCGTATAAATGGATAATATTTATGATATTTAGTGTCACATAGATTAGAAAATATATATAAAATTGTTTTAAGAATAGTATTATAATAAAAAATTATTTAAGTACAATATTTTGACAAAAAATAAACACAGAATGACCCATTTTCAAAATATTCTCCTTTTGTGAAAAATGCTTCTATTATAATAATATATTGCCTGTATATAGCTCAGACCTCTGTACAGAGACTCAACTAGAATTTTTTAAATATATAACTTAGAAGTGCATTTATCCATGTTTTACGACAATAGAGGAGGAAAATTTTAAGAAAAAAATGTCGATAATTATTTCAATTGGTGATAACTCTGAAAATAATGTGAACTTTTCAAAAATCTTAGTTCAGACTCTCTGGAGAAGTCTTTACTTTATCTAAGAAAAATATTATTATTTTAGAAGCATTTTTTTATAAAAGGAGAACATTTTGAAAAAAAGTTATTCTAAATTAATTTGTTGTCAAAATATTGTATTTAAATAATTTTTTTTTGTCAAAATGTCCTTAAAACAATTTTATACATGTATTCTAATCAAAGTGACACTAAATATCATGAAAATTATCCATTTTAAAATCACGGTTCCGAGCGTAGTAGGATAGCTTAAAAATAGAAGTTGAAGTATTTTCATTGCTGATAACAGAATTATTATGAACGAAATGATATGTTCTTCGTGTATTTATTTATTTGAACAGGGGATTTCATAGATTTTTTTTAAATATAGCTGAACGAACAACACTATAATAATGTGTTTTTAACCAAACATAAAAAAAATAGATTAAACATAGAACTATATATTTCATTTCAAAATAATTAAGATTTATAACATGAATATACCTAATACTAGATATCTTTTATAAATGTTATAAAGAAAAGATCGTAGAATGAAAAACGTATTTTCAGAATGTTGTCATTTTATTCTGAAAATAATCTTCTGTAATTATATCCAGAATATTATTCTTATTATGTTTGGATTGTAAAATATGTTACATAATATACATAATATTATTATGCTAACCCATTGCAAAATTAACGATACTCTTTAAACGCATGTTTTTTAACTTTTTTAGTAAAGGAAATGAATTATAATGGTTTATAAGTATTTTGAATTACTTTTGATGCGATTAATATTAATACTTTTCATCAAATTTGAAGAAGAGAACACCAATATTGCTTCACTAATATTTCCTAATCAGGAATTAAAACCCTTGTGAAAAGTTTTTTAAATTTAAGAATAGACCTGAAGATATATTTCTGAATGTTTAAATTAAAAATATCTTTACTATTTAATGATGGTTTCGTACTTCAATAAATACAAAACTGGAGATCTTTTGTGTAATAGTTAGAACCCCATTGTAAAAGAAAATTTACTCCTAAAAGGAAAGAAAAATAGAAAATAACATGCATTATAAAAAGTAGTCTTATGTGCGTTTATTATTATTATTATTTTTACTTTACCATATTATGATAAAAAATTAGTAATGCAAAAAAAAAGTTAACAATTATTGTATGTTAATTAAGTTTTTAATAAATAGATTGAGATGTGCCGCAAATTAACTTAACTCAGTGGCGCAACAGCCCATGAGGGCCAAGGCCTACTATGCCCAACTCAGTATACGTGACCTTAGACCCTGAGGTGCATGAGCAGATGTTCCGATCAGGTGGTCAGTCTGAAGAGAAACCCCCAGTGTTAAGTTTCCAAGCAAGCTTGATATTCATTTATCGACCCACTCAAGGCCTGAACACAAATTAGTTCCCAAAAATAGTGATAGTTATTAAAGGTGTTTTATTTTTTATTTGTTGACATTGAATCAATTAATTTTTAAAAAAAACTTTTGCATCAATAGCTCATTTTTGTTTTTTGTTTTTCTAGGGGAAAAATCTGTCATCTGTTCCTTTTTCTTTACAGACAATTATCCGTGAATGTTTATTAGAAGCGAAAGAAGTGCTCGTCATTTTGCAAAGAAAAGAATCAGGTACATTTATACTTTTCAAAGAAAATGTAATCAAGAAAATAGAAGTATATTTAAGAACAAACTGCTAGAAATTAGATTAAAAACATCCGCGTAAAATTTTTATAGAGCTTGATGAAACATACCGAAGGCTGTTTTTGCCATGTTCCTTTCTCATCACTTGACCATGGTCAAAACCGATCCTAGGGTGCCTGCGTGCAAAGACCTGTTTTGCCGCTCCTCTAGAGAATTTTTAATGTTTTGATTAATACTTACCGTTGACGTTATAAACTCATCTGCCTTTATAAGAGTAAAAAGTAAAACATTAATACAAATGCAAATAGACACAAAAATCACTTATTTCCTCTATTTTGTATTTCTAGATTGTATAAGGCTAGCATTAAATTGAAAACTTTTATATATAATTTCCCTAATGCATATTAAATTAAAACACTCCCATGTCTTGGGTAATATTAACCATATTAGATATTTTCGAAAAGCAACTTTCACAACAATCATTTTTGAGATGCCTTTGTTAAGCATCGATCCACTGTGTGCCGCCAGTGCCACTAATGAGGAAAAAACCCCTTTTCTATTGTCCTCTCTGCCACAAATTTTGCTATCAAATAAAGGATGCGTGCAAAGAATAGACGTAAATGGACCAACACAATGTGCACTATATTCTATTTTTCTTTAACTAATCTATGTTATCGGAGAGAATCGGGACTTATTTCTATTTTTCAATTACTATTTAAAATTCAGCATATTTATTCAACTTATTATAAGTTTTAATTTGAGAAATTCGTAAAAACTTTTGTTTCATTGTTAGAGCCATATGCTGCTTGCGGCCATATGCCCTTGTTTTGGCCGCTCGCGTGCTGTGCTCTCTTGCTAGGATCGGCTCTGACCACGGTTCAAAATTCGAAGTCCATCGCCAGTACGGATTGCAATATCGGACCAAAAGTTCAATACCGGTATTCGGTATTTTTTAGGTCTTAATACCGAGATACCGGTTTTTAATATCACAAAAAATAATTTGTAACTTATCAATTATAACGGTATGTAAAGAATCGCAAAAAAAGAAAGGAACATCTTTTTTGTTTAAATCACAAAAAAAGTGTAAATATTACTATTCTTTTCTGTGGTACTATTACAAATTATTGAAATGTGATATTAAAAAACGTAATGCATCAATTGTACTGTCATTAAGCCTGGAATGTAATATTGTGCAAAAATTACCATCTGTCGAAAACGCTCTTTCGGCATCTATGCTAGTTGGTGGTAATGTTTGCAATGCGTGATATACTTTTTTAAAATGCGCGATATTCTCTTATAAATAAGGAAACCAAACCGAAGTATTATCAACTGACTTTTTGTGTTATTCTTATTCATTAATATGGGTTATTATTTATGAGTACATCTATAATGAATCTGAAAAATATTTTAAACCCTAAAGTATGAAATGCAAATACAAATGTGTATAACAAACTCAAAAATTTAAAAAATATCGAAATGCTACTCACTTTCTTCACAACTACAACTTTGTTGTCAAAGATACGAATATCAGACTACGAGTCCTGCGCGTGTTCAGTATCGCCCTGAGCTGTAATAGGATAGTTTTGGCCTGCCTCCTTGGATGATTCACATATTTTATCACTTCCTCTTAATTGTACGATGCAACTTTATATTCACAGTCTAATTAATTTCGGCCGTTAGAGAGACATAAAAACAAAAATGTATACTATTTTACTATGTTGGAGATCTCTGAACATATAGTGGAGACAATTTAAAAAAAAAATTTCTAGTAATTACCGAAAAACCGTATTTAAACTAGCGAATACCGGTATTACAAAATTACCCAAATGGCTCAAAATACCGGTATTGCTATCCCTAGTTGCAGTGAAACAATGAATGAAAAATATGTTAACTTAAAACAGAGGGATACTCAACCTGCGGCCCGACGGACCTTTCTGAGTAGCCCGGTCATGTCCCGTTTCACTAACAAATTCAATTACTTAAGAACAATGTATTAAAAATTAAGCGAGAAATACTATCAATCAAGCAATCATATATATCGATTTTGCTATCGATGTGGTGCTGGTAGGAATTGCTGGATAAATTTTTTTCTTTTGTAATTTTAACGGTTAGTGTTAACAAATAACAGTAGAATAGCGACTATTTTATGGGTGAAACTTATTTTTAATTAATTCTCAGGCTTTCCAAACGAAAAATATATATGGAATATTTGTTATTTCAAGACGATTGGGGTCTTGACTCTTTCGTGGAGAAATCAAACATGGGAATCAACAACTTGTTTAATTTGTCATGAAAATGCTACAATTAAAAAATATAATTTTGCTCGTCACTATATCACTTAGTACAGATCTTTCAATGCTTCCTTTTTTTTTCATCTATAAAATATTTGGGGGGTGGGAATTGCAATCATTGATGAGAGGAAATCGAAATTACCCCATAACAGGGTAAAAAAATGCATTAAACCCTTTTTTTTCTGTGAGTTGAGTTTGATGGAGTTTTAAAATGAAATCCAATACTATTAATATTTTGATCATTTTCTGCATTTTAAATGTCTTTGATCTTAAAGCGTCCGCTCCCTCCCCTCCCCGTTAATCCTTACATTGTGGCCCGCGAGAAATTGTTGTCATATATATGCGGCCGCATGGAATAGTTGTCATATGTATATGTGGCCCGGTTGATAAAAAGGTTGAGTACCGCTGACTTAAAATATCTCGTTTCTTCTTTCAATACGCGTAATTAAAAATTTTACTCATTTATTGGGATTTTGATAATGATATAAACTGTATATCAGAAAACAAATGCATGTATAAAAAGTAAGGGATATTTCTTATTAAATAATTCAAAACAGCGTTAATGGATACAGGGAAGTAAAAGATTAGACAGGCTTTATTTTTTCTTTCTGAGATGTTTTATTTATCATTATTGGGAAACACTTGTATATATTGATATAGTGACGTAAAATATTGTAAGACTCAAGACCAATATTCATGAGGTTTACATGCACCTTAGATTTTCGCAATTACCTCGATATCCTTGATACTTGGCTCTTGCTGCCCAGGAGCAAAAACTTCCAAACAGAATTCATTATTGATCACACACTGGATAGCAAACCACAGTAACCAAAGTGTAGACTAGATTTGGAAGAAGTGAGTGAATATATTTTCAGTTTTTATACACTCTGTAATTATTCGGACTCCAAAATCTTTTAACGGATTCTGTAAGCTTCTAAAAGGTTTTAATTTTTTTTTCAGTTTTGAAATTAATGTACTCTTTAAATCACACATAAATACTAAAAATTTATTTTACGCTATATTAAGATAATTATAATATTAAAATCTTTCAAAGAGTCGCCCATTCGGTGTAGGGGTTAATGACGCTGAGTGCTGTGCCGTAGGGCCTGGGTTCGAATCCCGGAGAAGGCATGGATGTTTGTAAATGTATAGTGCCTTCGCGGCATGGGGATACTATAAATAGCCGTCGAGCCGTAAGTCCTCTCGTGTGGTTGGTGGAAGGGGAAGAGAGGTAGGAGGCCCCTGACCACCCCAGGTGTCCTCCCTCAAAATTAGGGTGGAAACGAGCCAAATCGTGCTGTCACCTGTTTGGTGCTCAAAGCTACGGTAACGACAGGGTCACTTAACCCTTTGCCATTACAAATTTCGTGGGGCTCAATCTGGCCTTTGCCAATCAGATGGCATTAGTTTCAACAACAAGTCTTTCAAAGTAAAGTTTGAACGCGGTAGACTCTTGGCCATGCGGCTCCTGGCAGGCGTGTCATTTCGAAACCCAGTACCACTCAAGATCCAAATCTGTTGTGACTCAGTCCTCCTGTTGGCGTGGAGTGGTGAGTTCTTGCTTAGGTGTCTGCGTCACTCGACCGTGGTTCGAAACTGCGAGGTCCGTTGCCAATAACCTTCGTGTTGCTTTTGAGTGCGGCGTCACGAAACATTCACTCAATTTCGAGCTTTAATATTTTGTATGACAGATTTTTTACTTAATCTATTATGGGTCTTACTTACCAATTACTTATCTTACTTTAATTCTTACAATACAAAAATTGAGGCCATATGTAAATAATTTTCCTACAAAAAGGTAATTCATGACGCTACTATATGTATACGAGTAGTCTCCAATGTAGGATACGCGCAATGCAGAGGGTACACAAAGTGATACTTAGGGGTGCGCCAAAGAAGTAGGTTGATGGTCTTTTATGAGTATTTGATCGTGTATCAGGTGAATAGGAGATTCTCTCTTTGATGGCATTGTCTAAGAGGTTCGACGTCTTAAATCTACCGGCCTGAAAGCGCATGCGCATGGAGAAGTTAAGCCAGTGACCTTCGGCTTTTTCTTGCGGTACACTTTTAACAATTTCAAAATTTGGCTGCACACTAGCAATAAAATAAATTAAAAAAGAATTTTACTTATCTGTAATACACTATGTAAAATAGTTCATGATAATAATTTTCAATGTTAAATAAATTATGGTATACTACAAAGATTAATGCGAAATCTGAGCTTGATAATTTTTAATAACTTCGTTTATATTGGGTGGTAAAAATGATAATGCCACTGTCATTTCGTCACCTACGTTTAAATGTCTGGATCCTTTTTTTCATTTTTATGTTTGCTAATGCTGAAAATCTGAATTCACACAAATAGGATGCTGAAAATGGTAAAAATACTATTAAAGCTTTTTTGGATATTATGGGATAATCGCCACTAATTTTAATCCAAAATGAATCAATTGACACGTCTGAATATTTTGAAGCTAAACCTCGATTATGACGGAGAGAAATTAGTACTTTTTCTTCATTCAAAGTTAATTCATATGCAGATGTATCCGTATCACAAATGGATTACAAACCCAATTAAATATTTATATTGAGAAGTAATGAATAACTCTCTCTCCTCTAGTATTGTCAGATGCTCAATAATAGTTTTATGCATAGTTTATTTCTATAAAACGGCCGAATCCTTCGGTTCCGGATTTTTTTAATATTTTTTTTTCTCAGAGTATAATTAATAATTTAGAAATAAAATTGGCGACACACTTCAAGGATTTCGCGGCGCACAAAAGTGCCGCGGCACAGTGGTTGAGAATCACAGGATTCAGGGCCGTCTCTAACAGTTTTGCCACCCCAGACAAAAATGGAAAATGCAGCCCCTCTCTCCAATGCCGCCTCTCTCTCTTATATATATATATATATTATTTTAAGTCTTAAAAAATTCAAAATAATTCGAAATTAAGGACACGTAATTACTTGTTATTATTTCAAACGAATGAAATGAAAGAGAAGGAATCGTCTATTTAAGCAGTCCAATTTCTTCGAAAAATAGTCTACTAATGGTGGGGATCAAAAGAGTTTGTGTTTTAATTTATAATAACTACACTCAAGACTAAAATAAAGCATCTCCTGTGGCTCTCTATCTATTCAAACCTCTTATTACCCTTGTCTCCTTTTGGATAGCTGAAACCACACATCGTAAGGGTAAAAGTAATGTCAGTAGTGATCTCACTCCGGATTGGAAAGAAAGTTACTAGTTAAAGATGTGTAAACATATTAAATTTTATGCTTTAACATATACTCCCACCTCAAACCTTTCAAGTTTCAACATAAAAGAAAACTGTCATTAAATATGCAGAGTACAAAATTAAAAAAAAATAAGATACGCTAAATGAAATACCAAATTCACACCCAATAACATTTCAGAAAATATATCGAATTTTTTTGTAACAAATATATATATATATATTTCAAATTTGATTCAAATGCCGCTTTTAAAATTTGCCACTCCGGGCAGGAATCCGGTTTGTCCGGCCCTGGAGCTGCCCCTGTTGGGTTAGACGTATGGAAGTAAGATATCTCTGAATACGTCCAAGCAGAATATATTATGCATTCGAATTCAAAATGTTAATTTTTGCATTTTAATTCCGATGCATGTATGCTTAAAATAAATTAATCTATTTTGACCACGCACGCACATACTCACCCACACACACACACACACACAGAAAGAGATATTACATAGGGCACAACTTATAATTGTATTCTTTTTAGAGAGAGAAGTACGCCATCAGATAGTTCGCCAAACGCTGATACAAGCGACAGAGAATTAATTTGTTTTTTTTATATCACTTACGTTCATTTCGAACGATGATCGCTCGGTCGAATGTCGAGCCCCCACCTTTCAATTACCATCGGACAAATCGAAATGGAAGGGCTCTTTAAAGAAGCCCCACAAAAAGACGGGCATCCGGGTTCCATTAATCCTTTCGTGGGCCAGGAGTAAATACGGTGTGTGCCATCGATATGTGTCCCCCTCTTTTGACTAATTAAACCTTTTTCTTGCGATGCAGAGGTCATCCTGTACATGGTGTGAGTGTAGGCTTCCTGCTGCGTTTCACTGCTGCTGGCTGCGAGCTCAGAAGGATGTAGCGGCGAAGAGGTGCTGTCCACCCTTGTTGTTGTGTTGGTGCCAATCCGATTTGCCGAGGAATGGGCAAAAACAATGAGGAGCAGAGGATCAACGAGGGGAGCGATGAGGAGATGGTGAGTAACCTTTTCATTTGTTTCATTGAGCCGTCTCTCACTTTCCATGAAAAGTAAACTATGGTTGGATGTCCAGTTTGCTCTTAAGGGGTCTTAAGTGTGTTAACTTTGTCTCGGGGGCTGAAAATACAGACCATTTTCAAATACATAAAATTCTTTGAAATTAAAACTAATTAAGTAACATAAAAAAAAAGATTTTTAAAGTCAATTCCTACTTAGGTCAACAAAGAAAAATTTTATTTTAGTTACTTTTTATTAAACAATTACAACTAATATGAATATGTATATACATATGGCAGAATCACACAGTTAAGTGGCAAAATAGAAAGTGATTTTCGTTTCTATATAGGGTGTTGGATTTTTTTTTTGATTTTTTTGTTTTTGTTCTTTACTATTTATTCATTAATTTAATTTAATTATTCCAATAAAATAGTATAGTAAAAACTCAAAATTAGACCATCCCAGGTGGAAATCGATCCCTTGACCTTTGGATTAGAAGTCTAACGCGTTATACATTGCGATACAGGGACACAACGGGTGATTCTCCTTTTTATATATAGTGTTAGATTCTAAATATGTATATACATATGCCAGAATCACACTATTAAGTGGCAAAATAGAAAGTGATTTTCTTTGGTATTTTCTATTTTCCTTTTTATATATGCTGTTAGATTATTATTTTCGTTTGTTACTATTTATTTAATAATTAAATAGAATTAATGAACTAATATTTGAAAAAACTGTATTAACATCAAGTGTATTCCACAGCAAAGTTTAAAAAATGTATTTAAACTTGATTGGATGAATAAAAAGTATTTTATTAACAATTGAAAATTTGAACAAGATATATATAGTGTTATATATGTATATATGTATATATATATATATATATATATATATATATATATATATATATATATACATATAGGGAGAGTGAACTAATAGTAGGAACTGAATAAATCGAATCTTTTACACATTATTTATAAAAGAATAAGGTTTCCAAAAAGGACAAAATGTTTAAAATATAATCATAATTTAAAAAATTATAAGCATATAAAATTAAGAAACATTTCTATAATAAATATTACGTTGTTCATGCTATTTTCTAAAATAGTAGCCTTTCGTGTATAAAACATTGTGTGTGTAGAGTTATAAAGTATATCATACTGTTTAAACCCTACTTAATTTTAGTATTATATAGCTTTTGTATTTCAAATATTTGAAAAATATTGAAATTAAAAAAAAAATAATGTAATTTTTTTTAAATACAATTTATTATTCTATTTATATAAAAATAGCAAGTGTGTAAAAACTTATTGCTAGTATAATTAGAGCTACTATTTTAGAAAATATGATGTGCAACGTAAAACTTAATTAATATTTCTTACAGAAATGTTTCTTATTTTCGTATGCTTGTAATTTTTTTTAACTAAGCTTATATTTTAAACATTTTACATTTTTTGGAAGCCTTATTCCTTTATAAATAATGTGTACAAGATTCGAAATATTTAATTTTAATTTCAAAGAACTATATCTATTTGAAAATGGTTTATATTTTCAGCCCCCGAGACAAAGTTAACACCCCTGGATTGTTTCGTCTTTTTATTCTGAGTTTTATAAATGTATATTGCATCAATAAATTATTAAAAAGAACATGTTATAAGAAATCTAACCATAATATATGTATTCTCGGATATCCCTTATTGTCGATTTTTAGTGAATCTTAAAGTACGGTTTGAAGGATGAACAATGTACATTTTGTTTTCAAAAAAATAATATTTAAATATAATTTAAAATGATGAATAAAAATCTATTTAAAAAATTCAGCTCATTATTAAGGAAGTATTTCTATTGAAAGTTTTAAAAAATTTCTACAAATGTTGAGAACTACCATACTATATTCATGTGTACAAATAAACGTAGAAGTACTTTTATGTTAAGTATGGTTAATTTTATTAATAATTCTTTTCAATTGTCATTTTTGGTTATAAATTCCCGAATGAAGACCTTTCGCCGGTTACAATTCAAAGTGCCTTAAAATGGGATGAGTTACTTTAAAATGTTCAGAAAATGCTATTTATTTTTCAATTTTGGCTCTTTCTATAAATATTTTTAAAACATGTTATTTCTCCTGTTGCCTTTTCAACACTTCTATGCTTCACCTTGAGGTTTCCATTTAAATTTTTAAAAAATTTGCTTTTGTGTATGAATGTAATAGAAATTAATTAAAATATATATATAAGCTTTACGTGGCAAATGGATTAAATTGCATGTATAGAACAATGGGATTTAGCTGGAAATTTCTTAATCATTGAACATTCAGTTAAACTAGAGAATATGTATCTTTTTGGTAGAATGTATGTTTTATAATTGTGGTCATAATACACATCAATACATTATATAAGGATAACGAGAAATCTTTTGATTAAAATAAAAATTTCATTTTCATCTGTTACGAATCCTTTAGTAATAGCTTTAGTTCTATTTCTTATGAGGGGTTTTTAAGTTGTTTTTTTTATCCAATATACCTTAATTGCTTCATTTTACAAAGTCAAACAAATGTACAAAAAATATTTAATTGTTTATTTTTATTTCAATTGTACATGACAGACATGCTAAAACTTCGGCCCCCATGCCAAATATAACCCATTTATAGATTCAATCCGGTACGCCTCATACTTTGAATCAATAATGCAGAAAATTTTCAAATTAAATGTTTAAAAAATACATTTAAAGAGAGGGAAGAGTATATTGAATTTTTTTAATGCATATACTAAAATTGCGATAGAATTTCACATATTTTACCCCTTTTTTTGTACATGCATATGTTTTTAAGTGAATTTTTACTAGTGTTTGACGGTTTTTCAAACTCGATTTGAAAAAAAAAAAAAAGGTTTTTAGAATAAGTTTGTCACATTTCAAAACCATTTTTTAAATTAAGAAAACCAGTTTAAAGAGTTCATATTATTACGTAGAATTGGCAACTCTTTTGCTGTATTTACAAAATCCACAAAACATTTCTAATTCAACGAAGAAATCTAGAGTACTTTCCTTAGCTTCAAAACCCGAAATTATTAAGTTATCTGGAAAGATATTGTGTAGAATATTTCTAAGTTCTTTTTTGGAAACCAATTCTGATGAAGAACAAATCGAAGATCAGAGTAATGATTTTTTAAAAGAGGTCATGAAAAAATAAATTCACGTTTCTTGAGGACCCTGAAGAAAAACTTACAAATCTAAAGACACTGAAAGCTAAATTCTCACTATTTGAGATAAAGAATAAACTAACAAGAAATTTAGATTTGTTATTTTATGCCCTGAAAACTGTGAAACAAAGCTCAGGAGCTAATGAACGGGGATTTTCAATTTCAGGCAATATTGTGACCAAAAGTGGAACAAGATTTAGTCACCGTTCAGGGGATATTTTATGTTTTTTAAAATTCCATTTTCTTAGGAAAAATTAAAATTACTGAAAATAATATAAATATTATTCAAAAATTTTGTTTGAATTTTGTTTATTTTGTGTAAGTCATATGTATATGTAATGCTTAATATTTTTTTTATATATATATTTTGTCTTTGATATTGATTTCGTTTTTTTTTTGTTATTTATATAAATTAAATAAAATATTTTCCCCTATTCTTTTTTTTGGACAAATATTTGAAAACCGCCAAAATCGTTTTTTTTTTTTTTTTTTTTTTTTTGAAATTTTGAATTCGAAAAACGGTTTTTGTATAAAACCTAATTTTTACATGAATTCTCAAAACTATATCTTAAGTATGCAAAAATATTCAAATTTCTATTGAAATTTTCACATATGTATGAAAATGGAACACACTCTTAAATTATTTTGTGAAAAACTGGAAAATTAAGATTTCAGTCTTATAATGCTAAATCTGCGGTGGGCTGGATAGAAGCCCTAGGCCTGTTGATACGTATTATAAATCTACGCCTCTTAAGACACAGTAATCGCAACTCTCAAAAATATGTAAACTATTTCCAACTCAGGAAATTCAGTAAAATTGCACTAGTATATTAAATGCAAAAGTGCGAAATTCCCTATTGGTACACCGTATTTTGAGGTTTTATTACCCTTTTCATCACGGTCGAAAGCAGGGCTTCCATCCGTAATTTTTTTTCGTTCTGGTTCAACTAAAATATATATATATATATATATATATCAATTCAGTTCAGGTTTCTGTTCCGCCAAAAATAACGGCTTTCAGTTCAGTTCCGAATGAATAATTTTATTTTATGTATATTCTTATCTGTACTAAAAATTTAACTGTATCATAAACAAAGAAATGTAATTCTATCAAAATTTAGATTTTCTTTCTTTTTTTTAATTGGTACACTATATGGATTGATACAATGAACAGCATGTGTACGATATGAGAGCGATGAGCAGAGAACGGCGAGCATTGGCATTGTATCTATTATTAAAATCGTATTTGTCAACTAGATCTATGATTCTGGTTTGTCTGTCTAAACAATCTATACAAACATCTGTGGATGATCGCATGCTGAGATGCGAAAAACGTAACTCATACTGATATTTTTCTTCAAAAATCATCTAGTTTATTCAACTGAATTAAATCAGCCTTCTACAAGTAGTTTCATGCGAAACTGAAACAGAAAAGTACTAGCGAACATCAAAACAGGAAATCGAGAAGCAACGTAAATGTAATAATGATAATTATATGGTTGACATTAAATGAAAAAGTATTCATAAGTTGGTTACAGTAACAAAATGGCTGAAGATACATCACACCGTAACAAACTAATTTTTTTCGGTTCAGTTCCGGTTAGAAGCCCTGGTCAAAATAATACATAAGAGTTTAGGTCATATCCACCAGTGGAATAACGTACAGCCCCTCCAGGGTCAATTCTAGCAGGTGTGCAGCGAGTGCACCGCAAGGCCAGAAGACAAGGGGCAGCCGTATACAGTTCTATCAATCAAGCAAAATTTTTTACGAATTTTTCAAAATAAAATTTATAGTAAGTCATATAAATATGCTGAATTTTAAATAGTTATTGAAAGATCAAAGTAGGTATCCATTTCCCGATAGCATAGAGCATAATTTAAGAAAATAGAATGTTAGTGCACAGTGTGTTGTGGTCCACTATCCACTAATATCTATTCTTTACCCACATCTTTCATTTGATAGCAAAGTTCGCGGCAATACCACAAAAGAAAAGGTTCTCTTGCTTATCAGCGGAATTATGGATCGAAGCTTGAAAAAGGTGTCTCAAAAAGGATTTCTGCAGAAGTTGCTTTACGAAAATTTCCGATAAGGTTAATACTACCTACGTCAAAGGAGTGTTTAAATTTAATATGCATTTTAGAAAATTAAAAGTTTTCAGTTTAATAATAGCCTTACAATTCAGAAAAACGAAATAGAGGAAATAAGTGATTTTTGTGTCTATTTAAATTTCTATTAATGTTTTTTTTTTTTTTTTTAACTTTTACTCTGATACGGGTAGATGAGTTTATAACGTCAATGTTAAGTATTAGTCAAATTATGAAAAATTCTCTGGAGGGGTGGCACATTAGGTTTTTGCACGTGAGCGGCCGACATCCTAGGATTGGTCCTGACCCCCGCATTGCGGGGGGGGGGGCAAGGGCTCTAGTGGTCTCAAAGCCTGACTAACGCCAAGTACGTATTTGCCCTTGGGGCCCAAAACCTGACTTTGCAAGGGGGCCCCGAGATTCTCCGTTACGCCACTGATATCAACAAATGGTTCATTGAGGGGAAAAGTTTTAAAACGCTTCTGTAAGCCATCACGCATGAATTCAGTTTACTTTCTGGTAAGTTTGATTTCATTCAAGACGGAAACATGATTTTTTTTTAAAAAACAGAAAATATCAAAAGAAAAATTCTTTGTCCTACGCGCAGTTTAACAAAACAAGTTTTTATCAAGAAAAATGAGTAAATTGAATTGAAGTACATATTTGCAGACTGCTGTTTCTTTAAAAAATGAATGGAGAAAATTCATGCAACTGCATTTCATGGATAAGTGAATTATTTAAAATTTGTTGAACTAGGTAGCATTTTTTTAAAAATTAAATTCGAGAAAGACGGAACAGTAAAATCTCTTTTATATTGCATTGAACGATACTTACACATGCGCTCAACTCTGTTAAAACATTTAACCTGATTCATACTTAAAATAAAGTAATTAGGCAAAAGGTTGAATAGATTTTAAGACATATGAAATTATAATGGGTGAAATTGGCAAAGCCGACAAACCATGTTTAATAAAATTCGTTTCAAGTATTCCATATGGTTCATAAGAAGAATATTTCTTCTTAAAATTTTTTGTTCTGACTCACCTTAAAATTTCTCAATGAAAATTTAACTTATATATAAGCACAAGTAGTATAAAAATATTGGTTAAGTCAACTTCTACTTAGGTCAACAAAGAAAAACTTTATTTTAGTTACTGTTTATTAAGGGGACATGGTACGATTTACGGAAAAATTTTTAATTTAAGGATTTTTAATATTTTTTGGTTGCCTCCTATGTATGTATACTATGTTAAACATGTTTTGTGCTCAAAATTTCATAAAAAGCTAGCCATGTAATTTTTTAAGGAAAAAACTTGAAATTTTTGAAGTGATTTTAAAATGCTACTCCTCCTACAAAAATTGACGTACACGCATGAAATTTGATTTACAAGTACACCAAACTATGTATAATAAAAGTTGGTATGGGTTTTGCGTTAACGTGATTGGTATTCTTACAATACTTCTTTTTATGAATATTTATTGAAAATTCCTTAAAAAATGTATAAATTCCGAGTTTAATTATTTTTAAGAAAATAAATATTGCTTTGATTCAAAAATGCATACCAACTTTTGTTACATGTACTATTGGGAAAAGGTAAAAAAAATTTCAAAGCATTAGGCTCAATAGAAAAAAAGCGTTAGCATTTTAAATGAAGACAAAATAGTTATTTTATCTTTCTGAGATACGGCAGTTTTTAAAGTTTTGATTTGCCATAGGGATGTGAATAAAAACGAAAGTAAAAGCTATCATAATTCTGCGTGTTTTAAGTTTAGAGCTTTCAAATTTTGTGAGGTTATAGAGAAAAGTATATAAAAAAAAATTTAGGCTAAAAAAATTAAATTTGATTTTTTGACTGATTTTGGTCAATTGAATCGTACTGTATCCCCTTAAATAGTTACAATTAATATAAATATCTATAAACATAGGACAGAGAATCACACTATGAAGTGACAAAATAGAAAGCGATTTCTCATTTTCCTTTCTATATATGGTGTGGGACTATTATTTTTGTTTGTTGCTATTTATTCATGAATTAAATTTAATTCATGAATAAATATTTGAAAAACTGTATTAACATCAGGTGTCATCCACTACAAGTTTAAAAAAATATATTTGAACTTGAGTGGTTGAATAAAAAGTATTTTATCGACAATTGAAAATTTGAACAAATTATATATATATATATATATATATATAAGGAAGAGTGGGAACTAATAGTAGGAATTGTGTGTGTGAAAAAAGTAAAAAATCACTTCTCTCCTCAATTTTGTTTTTCTAAATTGTAAGGCTATTATTAATTTGAAAACGTTTAATTTCCTCAAATGCATATTGAAATTAAACACTGTTATGCCTTAGATAATACCATATTAACCATATTGGAAATTTTCGTAAAGCAACTTTTGCAGAAATCTTTTTTGAGACACCTTTGTTAAGCTTCAGTGCTCTGATAAGCAAGAAAATCTTTTCTATTACAGTATTGTTGGCTCTGCCACGAATTTTCCTATCAAATGAAGGATGTGTGTAAAAAGTAGACATTAATGGACAGTGGACCAACACACTGTGCTCTAACATTTTACTTTTCTTAAATTATGCTATGCTATCGGGAAATCGGGGCTTATTTTGATCTATCAATAATCATTTTAAAATTCAGCATATTTATTCGACAAGTTTTATTTCGAGAAATTCGTAAAAAAAATTGCTTTATTGTTATATTTATATGCAACCGTCCCTGGTCTTGGCCACCTTCGTGCGGTGCATGCGCTGCACACCTGCTAGGACCGGCCTTCTTCTGGCAAAGGTAGTTATTGAGGTACGGGCATTTAAACGCGAATTTAAAATTACATTAATGAATATTTGCGATTGTTATAAGAACTATCCCTGGTAATTTGTGTGTTTATCGATGTGATGTGTGTGCTGTGTTTCCCCTGTTTCATTCTTCGCCAAAAAGTACTCATAAGGCCGCCAATTATAGCGATAATCACACCTAGCTAATGGTTTAAAATGAAATCACAATCTCTGAAGTTAGGCCCTCCCAGGTGGGATTCGAACCCACGACCTTTGGATTAGATGTCCCACGCACTATCCATTGCGTTACAGGGACACAATGAGCGATTTTCCTTTTTATATACGGTGTTGGAATATTATTTTTGTTTGTTTCTTTTTATGCATTAATTAAATAGAATTAATGAATTAATATTTGAAAAAACTGTTTTAACATCGAGTGTCATCCACTACAAGTTTAAAAAAAGTTTCGAACTTGAGTGGATGAATAAAAAGTATTTTATTAATAATTGAAAATTTGAACAAGATATATTTATACATAGGAAGAGTGTGAACTAACAGTAGGAATTAAAAAGATAAATTAGACCAATCACCCCACTGAATGGAAAATATACCCCAGGCAGAAAAGAATTTATTAATTATAAATTATCACTTCAATTTATTTTCTGAAAAAAAATGTCTTCAAATAATGAACTAAGCAAACAACACTTGATGATTATGCTAAAGCACGTTTAAGATTTCATTTAAAAAATATTCGTTTTAGGACTTTACAGGATTTTTTAATGAGGGTTTTTAATATTATGTATAGTTAATATCTTAAGATTATTGAGTGAAAACAGAAAAGCATAAAAATAAAAAAGATGCATGAATGGATATAATTACAATTATAAAATTTCAAATTCTTATAAAGGAATCAATGGGAGAATGACTTGGGAAAATTCTTACAAGGGGAGGGCACGACTAAGGAAATTCATTTGGGATCGAGACTTGGTGTAATAGTAGTACTCTTTCAGGGTGTTAACCCCTTTATGTAATTCCGTCGAATGGCCAGTCAATTCGGAGAAATCAGCCTTCGAAATTCATGCTTAGCTTTTATACAATTAAATTTTAATTTTCACCAACGAGTTCGTAGCTTGATTGGTAAATCGTCTGCTTTCTATACTGGAGGTTAGGGTTCGATTCCACGCGATCAACTTTTTTTCTTCAATTCATTTAATTATTTTTTAAATTAAATAAATTTATTTATGAAAGTTTTATTAAATATTAAATGATATATAACTTAAATATAAAATAATAATGTGATATATTAAAATATATAACTTAAATTTTTTCTAGTAAAATTATTAAAAATTATTATTAATTAAAAATATTAAAAATAGTTATTAAATAAAAATATTAAAAATATTTATTAAACAAAAATATTTAAAATAATTATTAATAAAAATTATTAATAATTACAATTAGTAAATTAATTATTATTTATTAAAATTAATTAATTATTTACTATTTATACTAATTAATTAATATCTGTTATAATTAATTAATCACTATATTTATACTAATTAATTAATTACTATTTATTATAATTAATTAATCACTATTTATTACACTTAATTAATTATTATTAAGCATTAGTATTAATAAGAAATATTAATTTATTAATAAAATTATTGTTCATTATTAAAACTATGACTTATTATTGAAATTATTATTAATTTATTATAGAAATTATTTAAACAAATTTATTAAAATTATTTAAATAAACTTTTGGAAATTAAATAAATTTATATGAAAAGGAATTATTAAATATTTTATAAAATTGTAAAATAATTAATTTAATAACATATAAAAAAACATATTTTTATTATATTAATTATAAAGTAATTAATTTAATTATAATAATATATTTTATAAATTATTTTATATTATATATAATATTTTATTTATAGTATATTGTATTTCACATTATAAAACTATTTACAACTAATTTTTTTGTAAAATATCATTTAATATTTATTATATATTTTATTATAAATATTATTTATTAATATAAAATATATTTATAAAATTTAATATAATTATTTATATATAATCAAAGTATTTTTTTTATTTTATAAAATACAAAATAATTTTAAAAATATTATTTAATATTTAGTAAAACTTTCATAAATAAATTCATTTAATTAAAAAAAATAATTAAATGAATTCATTAAAAAAGATGATCGAGTGGAATCGAACCCTAACCTCCAGCATAGAAAGCAGACGATTTACCAATCAAGCTACGAACTCGTTGGGGAAAACTAAAATTTAATTGTATAAAAGCTAAGCATGAATTTCGAAGGCTGATTTCTCCGAATTTAATGGCCATTCGACGGAATTACATTAAGGGGTGAACACCCTAAAAGAGTACTACTATTACACCAAGTCTCGATCCCAATTGAATTTCCTTAGTCGTGCCCTCTCCTTGTTAGATTTAGGTTTCTTTCATATGAATTCTATGCACATATTTCCTTTTATTCCTTAGAATTTTTTTACCTTTAATTTTTATTTTAATACCAAATACAATGAAATTAGTTTAACATGAAAATGCTTAAAACGAAATATCGGTTAACACGAAATAATACAGCGGTCCCAACAAACTACAATGCTTTTTCATGCACTTTTTCTCTTAACACGAAACGAAATCGCTTAACACGAAAAGGTTCCCCTACTGGAAATGATCCGAATACGGAAAACACCAGCCTCGAGGGGTAGATTTAAGAGGGGTGGGAAACGATAGAGGTCGTTTCACTCGTCTCTTAGAAAGGATAACTTGGCTTTGAAATAACCTCGGAATAGCCTGTGACACGAGTCAATTTTGTTTATCAAAGTTACTTTCTCCTTCCATCCACGTCACAAACGTCATCCAAACGTCACACAAAAATAACTCATCTGCAATCAGTTGGCATTGGAATTTGGTGACGAGTACATCAGAGTGTGAAAAAAAATCAATGAGTTTGGTTCGCGTTTTTTTTAATTGTTTTTTTAAATCTATTTTAGAAGAATTTTTTCGCAAAGATAATGGCAAAAAGCTCAAGGGGAAAATAAACTGCTTTTTCTCTTAAAATGAAGATGGGGGCTCTTTAAGGCTGTTGATTAAAAACAGAAGACGAAAACGGAAATATGTAAAGATTTTGGAATTACTAACTATTTTATCAACGATAATAGTAATAATAATAAAAAGGAGCAAATTACGTAAATGTTTGAACAGTTTTTATTAAATACATGCTATACATATATCTATGCAAATAAAATTAATTCTGATAAACTTAATTTTGTTAAATATAAGCTGCTTTTTTCTCGTTATCCTTTAACACAAAAAGATATTTCAGTTCCCTCAGTTTCGTGTTAAGTGATATTTACTGTATGTAATCAATCTAAAATCAGATACCACTCTTTACTAACAAATAACTTTATTTTACAACTACTAATTACCTCTCACACCTTATACATAACTAAACTACCTTACACCTCATGGCAACCTTACATACTCTACCTCATACACTCTTATCTCACTCTTGTCATACACATAACTCCCCCGCACTATCAGGGATACAATTGCATAACACACTATTGAAACAGCGCCATCTATCACATTAACAAAATATTTTTTATAAATTTCCTTTCAAAGTTTGGAGCGATGATGTAATAATTAAAGTCTTGAAACTCGTACGCATTAAACTCGAGTTCTTGACAATTTATCTTATTAGCAATTCGAAGTATTATAAATTTCAAGGATTTTCATAATTGCATAGTATTTCAGTTCTTTTAATATATTTAATACGATTAAATAAACATTATAAATGCTCCCACGATGGTACCATAATAAAATAAAAATAATTCTTTTAATATTTCATATCCATAAACTATATTAAAATTTTGAATGTTCATATAATTAATTTACAGATTTCAAGTTTGTAAATCTCTTAATTATAGCAGTTTGTTTCAATTTATCTCAGGTGGTTGTATTACTGAAATATTTATTTCTTAAATATTTATATTTTCTGATAAACGTATATAATATTATACTGTGGGATAATACAAAAAATTATATATGTATATTTACTGATGAATTCACACGAATTCACCACAGAATAAATTAATTCAAAGCTAATAATTTGATTTAGTGATAATAATTTAAGTAAGCTAAATAAAATCTTTTGATATTTCTAGTATGCTAGTTATTTTTTAAACTTCTCTCGCTTTTTTTCTTCATAAATAATTTAATAAAGACTAAATTCTTCGCGAACATCACTTCACGTTGGAAAGGCTAATTCTGTCAACTTTTCAAAGAGAAATGACAAACGCGCGCTTCGGGCTCCCCAATAAATGACAAACACATAATAATTTATTTCAGTTCAATTCATTTCCTCCTTTTGCGAATGGATGAAACGAATTTGGCAAACTTACAGCTTATGACTTACTCCAACGCATTCTTAAAATTCACCATCAATTGGACACAATTTTTTAGAGATGAAAACTTGAATCACATAGCTTGGCTCTTTTCCAAATAGTTTTTAAAATGTCTTGATCAAATAATGAATTGTGTTGTTAAGGCAAATAAGACAGCCGACTATCAAGTAAGTCTCAAAGAGCCTGAAAAGATAATTCATAAATTCCAAGCAGTTGATGTCAACTCTTTTTTTTAAAAATTTAATAAAAGATTACTACAATGTAAATCTTTTAACTATATTATCTGTAAAATATGTGTTTAGTGCGGTTGTGCTCTAAAATAATCTGGAATCCTTCAACGTCTTTTCCTGGATTTATTGGTAACAATAAACCTAATCATCTCTAACAAATACAATTACCAATTTATAGTATTAGATAGAATTATATATCCGACAGTAAATATCAAAGTAAACAAGGGCACAACTAGTAATGCTGAAGCCAAGATCACAAGACTGAGAATAAGACTGAATCCGTTACATATGGTTTTCGTCAAGACAGACCATATGCAGTGCAGTAACGTACACCCCCGCAAACCCGCATTTCGGGGGTGGAATCCCCAAGGGAACCAAGGTCATCCGAAAACAGTTTAGAGCTACAAAAAAGATCATCCGGAAACAACCAAACCCGCGTTCAATCTTTATTGAACAAAGTCATACTTTACATTCTTTACAGTAGCGTACATTAAATTTACATATTACGAATTAAAGGTAAATGAAACGGAATACATATGTAATTGCAATGTACAAACACATGCAAAGCTGAAAATAATAATAAAGAACATACAGAGTAAGAGAAGGAAAAAGAATATATATTATTCTTGTGAATACATCAAAAGTAATAAAATTATAAAATAAAAATACACCATACAAAGCCGCCCAGCCAGTATGGGGGATATAACCCTCGGCTTGTAACCGAGTGGGTTCGAATCCCGAGTGAGGCATGGTTGTATTTCTTCGGGAAAAGAAGTCCGACTTTCGCCTGTAATGGATTTGCGTATCCAATGGAAAGCAGCGCACCATTTCTTGTTATATGCTGGGATCATCATCTGTAATAAATGTCTATATGTTTGTATTGTATGTCTCTATTCTTCCATTTGTATTTCATATGTATCCCAGGATAAAAAACACATGACAACTCCACCATACAAAAAAAAATAAGAAAGAAAAAAGGGGGTGGGGAGAAGAAAGAAAAAAGGGGGAGCCCACCACCCACAAAACACCACCGCGCGCGCAGAATGAAAAAAAACACCGCTGGTGATCACATAAGAATACCTATCCAATCCCACCTAAGGAATTTGATCCCAGATTGTAGAAGTAAATTTAATACATGATTTTATTTTTGAGTGAATGGAAGAATTTCTAATGAGATAGATTGGAGCCAGAGGTTTTTATAGCACATTTTTTTTGAGAGATGGGGAGACCAAATCGAAATACTTATAGTCACACAGAAGACATGCGAACACATAATGATCAGCGTCCCCAACAGAGCCGCAAATTCTTCAAAGTGACTTTGGAGTGCTGTATTTGCGATATCTAAGATATTTCTTCTATTGGCACAACAGCCGTGGCCTTCTCAAGAACCCTCTTCCATTCCGATCTCCACAAAGAAACTGTTCTCCAATTAGTCACTCTTGCAACTTTAAAATCGTCCTCCATACAATCAGCCCATCTAAATTTGGGCCTACTCCTAGTTCTAGTTCCAAAAGGTTTGTAGTTAAAAATTCTGAAAGTCAAGGATGAGGGGCCCATACAGATCTAAGATTTTATCAAACATTTTGTTTTTCTAAATTATTATTTTCTTTCGTCCCCGGCCCCAATGAAACAAAATTTATGCGCATTTATAAGCTGAATCATGCCGTGAATTCTACTTACGCGGTTATTACTCAGTCCCACCTATTGCGCAAGTTCGGGGGGACCCCTCTATAAAAGATTTATACTTTCTCATATTTTGTGTCAGTTCTCAGCAGAAGGATTCCATTTTATACGGACCTTCAGATGTGGGTGTTGGATCGGGGAAATAAAAAAGTTTGTTTATGTGTTTATGAAGACCATTGTGCTACGATAATAAAATTAAGTGATTAAATAAATGCTTATATATGTGATTATAAAAATTATATCAAAGCTTTTTCTAATCGTTATTATATATTTTGATTGACAATTTATAACAAGAAGTGCATTTCATAAATAAAATTTTTTCTTAAAATAAATTTTGAAAGATTAAGGGCGTGCTTTAAGCTTTCAAGTTAATCTTTTAATCAAAACTCCATAAAAAAATGTAATATTTCAAATCGTTTTGACACTATGCTTATTTTCTGAAAGCTTTTATTTTTTTATTTCGTAAATACATTTAAAGAAACGAAAAATAGAATTTTATTCAATCACATATTGAATATTTAGACGCAATAGGTATAAAATTGAGTGCTTTGATATTTTTATGTTTTGATCTATAAAATATTGAAATATTTTTAATGTATATATTGTTTATTTAACTACAAGTATTTAAACTTTGTTTAAATAATAAATACATTTGCGAGCAGTGATTTTTTTTTAAAAAAAAATACAGATCGCAAATGTATTTATGTATATATTTTATATATATTATCCAAATTATGTTATATACAGTGGGCCACAAAAGTGTTTATACACTTGCAATTTCTTATAAAATTTAATGTTTTCGACTAATAAAAATTAATCCATTGTAATTGTAATTTTTTTATGATATCTGCAACTTGTTCTTAATGCAATTACATAATTAATTTTTTAAAAATAGTATAACTATTCTTTTAAAAAATTAATAATCAAAAAGCTACTAAAAAATTACGCCACAAAAGTCTTCGTACACTTAACAAAAATCTCAGTTTAGCTTTATATATTGTATTTCTTTCTTAATTTAGTACATAGAATATCTTTTAGTGTCCTCAACAACTTTTAAGCATCTTAGTATAGATTTAATCAGTTTTTTGTAATTTCTACATCGATTTTCCTCCATTCTTCTGTGATTATTGTTTTTACTTCACATTTTGTGTTTATTTCTCATGTTTTCGTCTTTTTTACATCAAAATTTCACCACATAATTTCTACTAGGCTAAATAAAGTGATTGAGGAGGTGTTTTCATAATTTGGGGACAGTTATAGAAACACCAGTGGCGTACATTGAGAGCAGTGCGCTTGGCGTCATATTACCCTGTTAAAAAATTAAGTCGTCTCCAATAACCAAATTTTGGGCGGATAATTTAAAATTTCTCTTTAAATAATTTAAATAGAGCTCATGATTCACAATGCCATAAAAAAAATACCAAATTACCTAATTCTGAGCCAATTTACACCCCCACGCCAGAACACCTTCATTTCAATGTTGAAGCATGGAGGTAGAGGAGTTCTTGTTCCACATAAATTCATGGGATTAAATTCCTTATTTTTTTCATTTATATGCTTTTATAGACCCATCGGAACCAAAAATGCCGAATTATCTGCCATCCCAATCAATTTGCTGTCAATTTTGAATTTTTTGAAACTTAATCCCAAGCATCTAGTTGGATCAATAAAACATGGAGGTGGAAGTATTCTTGCGTGGGGATGTAAATCGGCCTCAGAATTAGGTAATTTGGTATTTTTTGTTGATATTGTGAATCATGAGCTCTATTTAAATATTTTAAAGAGAAATTTTAAATTATCCTCCCAAAATTTGGATATTGGAAACGACTTAATTTTTTAATAGGATAATGACGCCAAGCGCACTGCTCTCAATGTACGCCAATGGTGTCTCTGTAACTGTCCCCAAATTATGAAAACACCTCCTCAATCACTTTATTTAGCCCAGTGAAACATATTTGGGGAGATTTTGATGTATAAAAAAGAAAACATGGTAAATAACCACACAAAATGTGAAGTAAAAACAATAATCACAGAAGAATGGAGGAAAATCGATGCAGAAATTACAAAAAACTGATTAAATTTATACCAAGACACTTAAAAGTTGTTGTGGACACTAAAAGCTATCCTACTAAGTACTAAATTAAGAAAGAAATACAATATTTAAAGCTAAGTTGAGATTTTTGTTAAGTGTACGAAGACTTTTGTGGCGTAGTTTTTTAGTGGCCTTTTGATTATTAATTTTTTAAAAAAATAGTTATACTATTTTTAAAAAATTAATTAT
>BMAV01014168.1:1181911-1218833 GCA_019973955.1 Trichonephila inaurata madagascariensis | reverse complement strand
AAAAAAAAATATAAAATTCCAATGAATAACAATTGTGATATTTTTAATATTTAAAGCGAGAAAAGTTCAAAATGTTTTAGCCCGGGATCAGGTGTGCACTCGATACTATCGTTAATGGTCGCGGGGAGTGACGCTCCCCAATTCTTTTTTTTTATAATTATTTTCAATATACACGATAAAAATCACAATTTCAGTGAATAATTTAACTAAGAGAAAATATACTTACCTATTTCAAGAATTTTTCAGTTTGTCTTTCATAATTTGAGAAAAAATTCAATAAAACTGAACTAAATTGTTCCAATGTGTGTGACCATAATAATGGACACAAATCACAGACACTTTTCGTTAACATTACAGGAAAGTTATTTGCAAGCAAAACTGTCACATTTTGTTCACGTTATTGCAGTTTTAATGTCCTTTGATGATCGACAAATATCCTGTTGAACTTTTTCTTGCTTGTGTCTTTGACAGGCCGAAGTGCATTTTGCGGTATACTTATGGCTTCATATTTTCTTGATAGAGTTCTTAATATAGCTATTGAAAATTTTCCTTTCGTGTCATGTTTATTGCTTTTCTCAAATTTACTTTTGCTAACATGATTAAAATGCATTATTTCAGCAAGTGTTTCCCTTGTTTGATCAGCTTCAATTTCAGATCACAGATGCCCAATTCTGTTTTTTATATTCTGCTCATTTACATTTATTAACCATAATCAGTCGTACAACATCACAGTTAAAACCACTAAGCTATTCATAGGGGAAAATGCAGCATGTTCAAGAAAATATTTTTGAACAGAAGTGGTCGCGCCGGGAACTCGGTCAAAACAAGTACCTTAAGATTCTAAAAAAACGTTTGCCTTTCCCAAAAAAGAAGGAGATATGTGACCAATTCATTTTAGCACCCATTAAGACTGTCATATTGAATGATTCTCTGTGAAGGTCATTGGTAACAAATAAACATTTTTCCCAGAATTAACGATTTATGTATTATATGTTTTAGAATACTCATAAAAATAAATCTTGGCCAATTAATCCTTCAAAGTGCTCAATATGCTTATCCATGTATCATAAAACTCTTTCACATTGTGAAAAAAGCGTAACAGAATTATATAATTTACAACTTCCCTAAAAAAAAGGGACGCAGATAACCATAGCAGTAAGTTCAAAAGTCAGCAAAAGTAATAGTTTAGGTTAAAAAAGAAACGTAATAAAAAAATCTCTCATCGTAGGATTACAGCAAAGCAAACAAACTATTTTTTTATTTAGTTATAGGGTCAAAGATAGCTAATAAGCGTTCAAAGTAGAATCTTTTATTTTTGATGACCTTTTTTCACCAGATGATAAATATAAATCACATCAATGTAAATCTGTATTTTTATTATATCAGAAAGTATTTTGTTTTACTTTATTCCAGTAAATTAATTTTTTTAACCTTTTATTTTGAATATGCTCGCGCCCCCTTGATGGGTTATCGTGCCCCCCAGGGGGTGCGCCCCACAGTTTGAGAAACACTGGCTTAGAACATACAGTCATTTTGACGAAAAACCATTAACATCAAATTTGAATGCTTATAAAATATTTATTTCCTATAATATTTCTACCCTGGGGTTTGTGACTCTTCAGATGGATCAAGAAGTATATCAATGAAATTAAAATTGCACTATGTCCAATGTATTTTTATTTATGGCGTTTTTCTTACCTTTGAAAATTTTACTAAAATTTCATAAAAATAATATTTTTTTTTTTCAAAACCAAAGGGTGATACATGTTATTTTTTTAATAATTATGATTCTGTTAGCCTATTTATGTTCTTTAAAACAATAAAATTCTTCTGTAAATCAATTTTTGAAAAACTGGTGTCCCAACCTACTCGGATGCCTTAAGCCAGTTATATCTTCTTAAGCAGAAACATTTAAATTTCAAATGTGTGCCAAGCAACTTCTCCAGCTATCTTCAAATAATCCTTAGTGTAATTGTTATCCTCTGGTTGGAGGGTTTCAAAATAATATCTTTCAAGAAAACAGAATCGAAGATGGTGTAATTAAAAATCGATAATTGTTCTGCAAAGATCTTCTGAGGTCCATCCTCTTTTAGCTGTGGTAAAGAGACCCTACAAATGCGCCGCAGAGGAAACCTGTGCGCAACTTACTGCCAGGATAGGTGCTGCTGACGACACACCGCAAAATAAAAAATAAAAAAAAAAAAAAACAGTAACACGAAAAAGTGGGCGGGTTTCCGAAAAGATTCACGTGACCGTGAATTGAAAAGGTTATATCTCCGTCAGAATGGCCTTCTATGACGCAATGCTATACCGTAGCATTGAAAATTAATTGATAAACAGCTCAACTCAACTATCGCAAGTAAAATGGTTGAAGAGGAAGAGAATTTGAAATCTATCAATTGATCATTCCGTTATTTGTTTAAATGAAGATTTAAAACAAGTTATTAGTAATATGATACGTTTTTTTCCAATTACTGTGTGTATACACGTAGACCATTTTAACCCGTGAGAAGAAGGCGTGCACTCAATACTAATGTTAGTGGTAGCTCGGGGTGACTGAGTCACCCCAGTCTTTTCTTTATATAATCATTTTTATTGTACACGATACAAATTGTAATTCTGGTGAATAACTTAAATAGGAGAAAGTACTCTTCCACTTTTTAAGGACTTTTCAATTTTTCTTTGATAGTTTGATAAAAAAAATCTAACCAAACTGAACTAAATTGTTTCAAATGTGTGTAACTTAAATAAAGAACACAAATCACAGACCCTTTTCGCTAACTCTACAGGAATGATATTTGCATGCAAAATTGTCCTATTGTGTTCAAGTTATTGTAGTTTAATTGTCCTCTGATGATCGAAAAATAGCATGTTGTTTTTCTTCCTTGTATCTTTTTGAGTGGGCGCAATGTGTCTTGTGGTACACTTGTAGGTTCATTCATATCTTTTCTTTATGAAGTTTTTTAGGTAGCATTTGAAAACTTTCCTTTCGACTAAAAAGTTTCACGTTCATCTCTTTTCTCAAATTTACTTTCGCTATCATGATTAATATGCATTATTTCATCAAGTTATTTCCTTCCTTGATCAGTTTCTACTTCATCCAATAGAGATTACACAGATGCTCATTTCTTTTTTTATATTCTGCTCATTTACATTTATAAACCATAATGAGTCGTACAACGCAACAATTAAAACTACTAATTCATTCACGGGAGGGAATGTAGCCTGTTCATAGAAAATATCTTTGGACAAAAGTTGTCGCGGGGAGAATTCAGAAGAAACAAGTACCTTAAAGGCCGTATCACACGTACATTTTTGGTGCAATTTTTTCAACCAATTGTTTGTCCTATCTGAGGGTAAAAGGTTGCCGTAAGAAAAAACGATATGCTCTGACGTCAGCTGCGCTCTTTCTCCTCACATTACTCGCCGATGTTTCTGCTTCGGCAAACGAACATCCAAAATTATTTCTTTTATTTCACTCGCGCTTTTGTTGATGGGTGTAAATAGAAATGTAGAATCATTCTATTTAAAATATTATACGCCATTAAAATATTATACACCATTAAAATATTATACACCATTAAAATATTATACGACGTATCTGATGCATTTGATAAAATTGAAGCCGCCATCTTGTTTATGACATAGAGCACCGAAGAACCCCATTGGCTGGAATTTCAAGCAACTTTTATTTGGAACAGCTTTTTGAGCTCACTTACAAAAAGTTGTTGGAAAGCCGAAGCTATGGCAACTGAGTAAAAATTGCACGAATTGGACAAAAAATTGCTCGAAACGTGTACGTGTGATACGGCCTTAAGATTGTAAAAAAACGTTTGCCACTCCCCCCAAAAAAGAGGAAGATATGCGACAAAAACTTTTTAGTTCCCATGAAGACTGTTATAAAGGAGGATACTGACAATGTCATTGTGGAAACGAATGTTATCGATTAAATGAAATATAGAAATATCACAAAAAGAAATATTATCAAGTACAATAAAGTTAATAAGCAGCCATCAGTTTTTAATGATCATTGAAACATGAAAAATAGTGACTCTTCGAAATTGTATAGGAATTTTTATTCTATTGAATAAAGAGAAAGCAGTAAATATTCACGCAAATGTAAAATCAATTAATGGAATATAAATATAAGCTCTTTTACTAATTTAATTTCTTTTTTGTTGAATATACATATTAGTGCTTAAGGTAACTGACTGCGTTTTGAACCGTAATTTTGAAAAATAGTATAAATGAATATATATATATATATATTTATATGTAGTGTCACTTGAATTCGAATATACATATAAAATGGATTTAAGAATATTATTACAATAATGATTAGTAAAATGCTGTTCTTCGGCAAGAAAAAAAAAATTACATACATTCAGAAAGTTCTTCTTTTATAGAAAAAATGCTTCTATTTATCTACACATTACTGAGACTTCTCTACAGAGCTTGAACCGGGATTTTTGAAAAAATTCACATTATTTTCAGAGTTACTATCAATTAAAATAATAACCGGTAGTTTTTTTAAAAATTTATCTATTAACATATTAAAATATAAATACATCATCGTCTAAGCTATATATTTCAAAATTCCTTGTTCAGGCTCTGTATAGAAGTATCAGCTATACAGTGGCGTAACGTACACCCTGCGCAACCCCTCCATCGCGAGGGGTCCAGGGTTCTAGGGGACCCGAAGCCTGACTGCCGTCAAGTCCTTTTATAAAATGCAACTTGGGAGCCCAAAAACCTGACTTTGCGGGGGAGGAGCAAATGTTCTTCGTTACGCCACTGCAGTTATAAAACAATCGTCAAAATATTATTATCATAGAAGTATCTTCCACAAAGGGAGAATGTTTTGAAAATGTCACTTTCCCTTCATTTCTTTTGCAAAAAAAAAAAAAAAAAAAAAATATTAAAAATTTTTTTTTTGTATTATTTATTCTTAAAACAATTTGAAGCGTATATTCTAATTTAAGTAATACTAAATGTAAAAAAATTATTCGCTCATAAGCTTTTTCAAAATCACAGTTCCGAGCGTAGTCAATGACTTTAAAAGAACTTGTGTTGAAAGAATAATGAGTTGAATTTTCTACTCTACTAATATAAATTTTGAATTGTTTTTAATTTTTAAATTTAAAAGGTGTTAGAAGTCATGCCAATTGTCTTAAATACTTTAAGTTTCTTTGACAATTTCAGCTAGATGTACAGAAAATACTTAAGAAAAACAAAGAATAACGTTTAACAACTTTCAATTAAAATGAATCGAGATTTAAAAAGACGTGCGAATGTGACAGCTGATAATAAAAACTCTAAAGCGATTTAATTTTACGTTTCAAGAAAGGATATATGCATTGTTTCATGCTCAATGATTTCATATTGCAACATCCTATTTTAGGAGCTTTTTATAATAATATGTTCTGATTTAAACGACCTTAATATCAACAGCGATATCTAGAGAAGGGAAATCCTTTCTTACCCTAATTTAAGAATAAGTATTTGATATGCTCAAAACATAAAGTAAATCTTTGTAAACTTATATTTGAAATGTGAATATCGAAACATTGAAAACGTAGGATTTATTTATTTATTCACGCTTTCTCTCACTCTCGGTTTCTTACTCT
This sequence comes from Trichonephila inaurata madagascariensis, assembly GCA_019973955.1. Classification (NCBI taxonomy): domain Eukaryota; kingdom Metazoa; phylum Arthropoda; class Arachnida; order Araneae; family Nephilidae; genus Trichonephila; species Trichonephila inaurata. The sequence continues at coordinate 1,213,206 of BMAV01014168.1, read as the reverse complement.
CTCAGCAATTTTTAATTAAAAGAAACAGCAATTATATGTATACGAAAATTTTCGTTCAAAAATTATTTACGCGCAGAGTTTTTTACCCGCAAAATTATAAATGTTTATTTCTCATTGCTTTATATCAGTGGTGACCAACCTTTTTGGGAAGAGTGCCACTATTGGATAAAAAATAATTAAACGTTCCACTTCTAACCTTCCCTACAAATAAATGAGGAAAAGTGAAAAAATGTTTATTATGGGATTTTTACACAAGTGGCGTGTAAGCTACGGAGTTCCTATCCCAAAATACTTTTACGCAATAGCACATTTTTTTAATGCAAGTCTATGTATAATCCAAATTTAAAAATAATATAATTAATAAGACTAAAGTACAAACTTAGGATTTTATTTTAGTAAACTTTTAAAAAGTTAAGCCAATTAGGCTCAGTATAAAATAAAAAAATAGTAACTTTAATCATTTAATTCAAAATAATTATTAAACCCTCAGTATTTACTTAATTTGGCTTATGAATTACTACTTTTTTTTACCAATTCATCAATATTAGGATTAACTCTTACAGATGATAACAAAATTATATATAGATTATTATAGTTGTACATTACTACGTTTTGAGTGATATTTATTTTATTATGTTGATAGCAGAAAACATTTATTCACAAACATATTTTGATCTCAATTTTGAGGGTTTTTATCTGAGACAACCCCTCTTCTATAAAATTGTAAAAAAATGGTTACTAATTATCTTTCCAAAATTTTTTAAATTTTTCAGTAAGTCTTCGAGTGTTACTGTTACAACTCTACTGTGCCCCCTCCCCTGCTTTATATATTTCACTACTGTGATTTACCATCTTTCTCATTTGTATATCATTTTCATTAAGCCATGATTTGGGTGTCGGTTGAAGATAACCTTATTTTTTATGTAACCAAACAAACAAACAAAAAATAAAACTTATTAAAATAACAATGTTTTGGTTATAATGAAACCACAGTAACGCAAAACCTGTAGAGTATATATGAATTGACTTTTCTTAATTTCTAAGTGAAAGGTTTCGGACAAAGATCAACAAAAACTTAAAAAAATGAGCTTGGACGTTTTTTTTAATTCATTCGTTTTTTAACAGTGCCACTTTATCCATTGAGCGCTTGGGGCGGGCGCCCAGGGGTCCGAGGCTCGGATAGGTTCCGGATAAGTTGGACTTGACCAGATTTTCTAGTTATAAATTTCTATCCGTCAATGTCAAGGGGGCCTGTAGTTCTATGCCCAGGGCCGGAAACTAGCTTAAATCGGCACTGATCAAACATATTAAATACTCTGAGCTGTGGAGGATATAGCAAAAGTAAAACTCTAATCGAAGCAAATAAAATATATTGAATACACTTAATGAAATTAAAATATGCAAATGGAGCAACTAAAACAAAATCTAACTAAATTCGATTTATAAACGTCAGAGACTATAAATGGAATGGCAATATCTCTAATATGCGACCTCAACTCTACTCGACTCGAATAATCTTTTCGCTATCTTGTCTTTCCCTTTCCCCACGATTCTTTAATTATAAGATAATTTTTTTTTAAAAAAAATAATTAAAAGATGTGGTTTATTTTAGTTCCCGTCTGTTTGCATAAACTTTGAAGAAATAATGTGGGCTTAATAGAAACAAAATTGGCAAATAGAAGAAAATTGTAAAACAAAAGCAAATCCTGCAAAATTCCTTTTATTACTTTGAACATAACTATTAATATTTTAAAAGAAAAGAAAATTCCTGTTAGCTTGAGGATGTACAAAAAATACTTCAAACTTCGAGCAATGCAAAAAATCAATATCTCAAAATATTGCGAATGTTTCGCATCTGATTTGAAATAATGTAATTACAATACAAATCGGCCGAGAATCAACGAAGACGAGACTGAAATTATTCATATTCTATAAATTTATCACATACAAAAAAATCATATTAACTATAATAATTGATTTCTTTTATTATTCATAACCGCTTCTCTCAAGGTCTACTCTAAATCCTTTTTTTCAGACAATTGTGGGGTTCCGGCGGTCTTACCCCAAGTTGATACTGACGTGGATAGCGGTTATCTTGTCCGCCGGCATCCTACTCATCTTCATGGCATGGAAGAAAACAATTCTCATGAAACTCACACATTCTAAATGTTCCGTCGAAGACGCAGAAAAAGTCCTACTCGTGGTAAGTTGGAAGCTTTTATTTGTGCTGTTCTCTCACATTCATTTCTTTTAACATGTTGTCGAAATTTATGTACTCTCAACAGCGATTTTTTTTTCAACGTATAAATCAACCAAATAGTCACCACGATCAATTTATACCATTTAGGTAACGTAGAAAAATCAAGGCTTAAAACAAATACATAGAATAGAATTTGCGCAAAATCTCTCAAAAGTTCCATAGATATTTTTGCCTTTCATAGCTTATATCTAATATGAATTTTCTAGTCGTGAAAAGCGATTTTTGCAGAGCTAAAAATGAAATAAACGGGACATTTAGCAATTATTTTTGTGCAATGTAGCACTCAAAGCAGAGGTCGCCAAAGTGGTGGTCCAGGATAAAATTTTGTTGGTCCCCAGAAAAATGTGGGGAGTATATTTACTCTCATTACGTTAAATTATATTTTAAGATGCAATGTGTGAAACATAATTCAATTCATTACAATACGTGAAACGTTATAAAAACGCTACTCTTCCTAGAATAACGCCATATAATGCTAAAAGTTTGATATACTTAAACCATTTTTTTTAATTGTTTGGTTTTTATACAGTTTTTGTTTATCTTATTATGGTTTATTTATAAAACTTTCATAATTTGGCTATAATTAATAGTTTCATTTTATTAACTAGGTACATTTTAAGTGTTCTTCGATCACAAATTTTTTTATAAATATATTTTTAACACTAAAAAAAATCCTATTAGTGGTCCGCGGGATTTGAATTATGAATTTGCTGGTCCGTGAGATCAAAAAGTTTGGCGACCACTGGCTCAAAGCACAAGTTTATAAAGATAAATATTTTTAGGAATATGCATTTCCGAAGATAGTAAATTCAAATGGTAGTAAAGAATCTTTTTCCTTTTTTTTTGAACCTTCAATATTGAGCATAAGGTACGTGGAAAATATATAAATATAGGTATGAATTTTTCAAAATGATGTACATTACCTAAATTAGTATAACTTAAGCCAGTGCTTCTCAAACTTTCAATGCTTACGACCCAATTTTCAATCATAGTTTTCATGGCGCCCCCCCCCCCTTCACACAGTAATAATGTATTGAAATCCATAATAATATACTTTGACGCTAAAGCTGCAATACGTCTTTCAGTAAAAAATATGAAAATTTAGACTAGAACATTATACTTCGTTGTTCTGGTCGAGAGCTTTCAATGATGATTTGCTAACCGGGAAAAGGAAAACTTTTCGCGCGAGCGCGCGCGCGATAATCCATTCACGGTCCTTTTTAATGCTTCCATTTCTTGAAGGTATTATTTAACATCTTGAAAAGGAACAGAAAAATGAAACAAATAAATTATCTTAATATCAAAGCATGTAAAAAAACCAGAAAGGAGTTGATTAAATGCTAACATTCAAAATATTGTAAAAGTATAAAAGAGAGTATATTGTGTGTACACTTCTTAATATATTTTATACATGTACTTTAATATATTTTACGCGTACTTTAATATATGTTGTTTCAGAATAAAAGTATGCGAATTGTGTGAATGAGTTTTCTACGGGATTTTTGAATACATAAGTTTATCATATTTGTAGCATCACAATATAATTATCTAAGATATTGTTTAATGATTATTTAAGTGTCAGATTTAAGCTTGGAAACATTTTTATAAAATCACAGATAACTTTTATGAAATTTTAGTTAGATAAAATTAATCCAATATCATTGCCTGAAACATCATTTATAAATAACATTGTAAAAAAGAAATTTATATCTTTGGGTGAGTAGCTTAGGCACGAAGCATTATTTTAGTTTTAAAAAGGAACGATTGTTTTTATATTATATTTATAATTATTTGGTAGCTATTTATAATTTAAATGGAACACCTGTTTGGGAGGATGTGTGTAATATCGAAAAATGTAAATAGTTTTTAAAAAAAAGCACGGAGTAGTAATGAATAAATTGTTTGTGAAAAATGAATTACTAAAAAATCCTAAAGTGTATGTTTAATCACATTACATATTGAAGGTACCATTTACTGTGTACATTGTAAAAATCATTCATGAACATTATGAATTATATGATCTGGTTGAAATTTTTTCACACACACACACACATTTTTTGCATATAAAACATATCTCTACTTAAGGCATTTTATAAGAAAACAAATAGGTCTTAAATACCAGGGTTTTTCGAACCATAATTTTTTGTTTATATATATATAATATATATTGGTTCAGTTTCGGTTTTCGTTCCGACAAAAATTTCGGTTTTCGGTTCAGCTCCGAATGAATAATTTTATTTTATGTATATTCATACCTTATAAATCATCTCTACCCTTCTATTTCATTCAATTGGATTAAACCTGCCTTCTACAAGAAGCTTCGAGAGAAACTGAAACTGGAAAGTACTGGAGGACATCCTAACAGGAAAGCGAGAAACAATGTAATGAGGATAATTATATGGTTGACGTTAAATTAGAAAATATCGATTAGTTAGTTACAGTAAAAAAACAACTGAAGATATATCGAACCGAAATAAACCGACCGATGTATTATTTTCGGTTCAGTTCCGGTTTTCGTTCCGGCCAAAATAACAGTTTTTTCTGGTTTTTGGTTTTCGGTCCAGCTTCGAATCGAAGCCCTGACAAATACTACTTGGATTTTCTGTGATGTAAAATAAATTCATTAACAAAATCACAAATACAGCTGTGGAAATAACAATCTATTTTTTAAAGCTTTTTAGTAGTAATTTTGCCCAGTATTTATACTGAATTTGATTAATCTATCAAAAGGAATTTTAACTGCCTTTCAAATACAGTTGGATCCCGTTTTAACAAACCCCTATTTAACAAATTTTTCTCTTTCCCCGAATAAAATGAACGCACAAATTCCTATTTAATGAACAATAAACCCGGAATTAACGAATTACTTCAACAGCTAAAAAAGAAAAATCTTTTTATTAGTTTTGTGTTAGAAAAAAAATTGGATTTTTTTTTCAGATGACATCCTTTTTGTCCGGAACAGAAAAATAGTTCAGTCTTGTAAGAAACAAATTTCGACGGGGAGGATTGAAGAGCGTTATTAGACTTGACAGGTGCATATGAGTGCAACCTATCGTGTGGGTTTTGAATAGGACCGGAAGGTCCTTTCTTATCTCATACCACTCGACAACGGAGGAGATATTTTTAATGATTAGGTTACACTTGATGCCTCTTTGTGCAACTGAAATTCAGGAAATTGATGAGTTGTCGGAGCCAATGAAAAGCAATTCTGATGCAGAAATTGACAATGAAACTTATCAAAACTGTAGCTTTACATGGTTTGAAAATTGTGAAAACATACCTTATGCAGCAGGGTGTACATGACGCAATACCTTCTTCGTTGCATAAAGCCTAAAAAAGAACTCTTTCGAGTCAGGAATAAAAAAAGATTTTTAAACATTCATTAGTCAGTACTTTAAAATTTCCAATTAAATGTTGCTAAATAATTCACTTATAGCATTTTTTTAACTGTTGAATAAAAATTATGCAATATCTAACTATGTATATGTATATTTTTTGTGTAGTTGCTTATTATAGAACAGGGATGGCGAACCAATGGCACGCGTGCCACTGATGGCCCACGACAAAATATTTTGGGCATTACACCGTTCAAAATAACAAAGTTCATTATGAAGTATTACGAACAAATACAGATTATCGGTCGCAGGGTGGTGGGAAATTTGATTCCAGACACATTTAACTATTTGAAGAAGCTGGTTTATGCCATTTTAACTATATTTCCATCTACCTATGCTTGTGAGACATTATTTTCACAGATTAGAAACCGTTTGGCAGATGACTCCAATTCAGCATGCATTCTTCTAAAAGTAACATTTTACAATCCTAATAAATATTTTTTGTCATCTAATCTGCAAAAGTCACGCTAATGTTACTTTAATTTGAATTATACACGTTTTACTAAAACACATTTACTACTATGTATTTTTCATAGTAATTAAAGAGCTTTGAGTTGTTAATATTTAGTTTTATCATTTTCCCAATAATCAAGAGTCAAAATTATTAGAGGGCACGCCTATACCTCATTAAACATTTCTTTAGAAAAAAAGGGAAGTTGATCCATAAAGGTTCGCCACACTTGTTATAGAACTTCCAAAAGGTAAGAGCAAAAATTTGTATTTTGTTTGAGCCTCGATGTAACGAATAACCCCTATTTAACGAACAAAATGTTCAATCCCAGCGAGTTCGTTAAGGGGTGTTGGAAAGCTAATATCTTTTTTTTTTTGACAGCTTGAGATTTTTACATTTTTAAATCGTATAGATTTTAAACTTTCTAAAAATACTTTACTTTAACCTTTAGGGTAATTAGAAGCCCTTAAAACCTATTTTTAAATAATTGTTGAAACTGGACCACGCCCATTTGAATGGCGAAAAATGTAAACAAAGTACTTCATTTTTGCTTAAAAGTTGAACGTCTGATATAAACCAAATCATTTATCTTTTGTTGTAAATTGAGCCTTTTTTTTAATTTTTTATTTCCAAGCCGATTAGAAGCCTCACTGTATACATTAAAATCAATTTATCTCAAAATGTAAATTTTGATTTTCGATGTACCTTTTCTGAGAAACTACTGATCACAGGTATGTAAAGTTTATATGACATATTTATAATGTGATGTCTAATATATACTGAAAAGAGTTTTTTGTAAGAAACTCGCAAATTTATTTTCTACAAATTTTTAATGTGAAAAATGGGTCAAATTTCACTATGTTTGATAAAATATTTCATAAATTATGAAAAAATTCAAAATTAGCTAAAAGCTCATTTCAGTACAATGAGAAAGGTGTACTTTAATTGTATGAAAAATTTCAAGCATATACATATAATAGATTTTGAGAAAAGGTACATTGAAAACAGCCAATTTAACATTGTCAGTATATATATATAGAGAGAGATAGGTTTCCAACTCCCCTTAAATCGAGGTTTAACTATATATTATATTGAGTTACAAACTGCTGTTTCTCTATTTCAAATTCTCCCCTCTGTGGTTTTCAGGACATGTACGAACAGCAGTTCGTCGAGAGAGTCGTGAGGCCGTCAGACAAATCGCTTCCCTCCAAACAGCATACGTACTTTTACAACAAAAAAATCAAATACATATGGGACTATCAGCATTCCAAGTTCATCAAAGTAGAGTAAGTAATGGGAGGAGAAAAACACATCCCAAAACAAATGTTTTATAATGCAAGTATATGTAAGTCTTTTGAAATAGTCTCTCTCACACAACTGTAGGAGGATGGAAATAAAAACTATATTGACTCTCGGCAGTCGAAATGGCAGTTGTATGAGAGTTTGTGAAATATTGCAAATTTCAAAGGAGCTGAGCATAAACTGCTCTTTTTGCTTGTAATTACTTTCTTAAATAAATGATTCTAAAAACGTACGAGGGATGATCAGAAAAAAAAGTTTACAAGCTTCAGCATTTGAAAACTACATATTGTGGAGAAATTTTGCTTCCCTGGAGTGGAGACAAATGACGCTACTTGTCATACAGCTGGTTTTCCGGGTAGGTAGGGAAAGTTCCCCGACGGTTCAGGATGATTAAAATAGCAAGACTCTTAGGAAATTGTCTCGTTTGGAAGTGCTAGCTGTGATTCTATTTTTATGGACAAATGTGTCCGCATTTGCAAAAAGCAGACAACATGTAGCGACATTGTGTCACTCTTTTCAATCAGGCAGACAGGATGTCGATAGCCGCAAAATGACAGGGAGTGGTCGGCCAAGTTCTTCAACGACAGAAATCGCCACGACACGAATTGGAGAAATGATTCAAAATGATTGAAATCTCGTCAGAGTTGGGATTGAGCTATGGTAGTATGTAGCATATCGTTTCTGATGTGCTGCGATATTCCAAGACAGTTCCGTGAAATCATCCGCCGAGACCTGGCTCAATGGACAGGGACCTGATTTCTACCAAGACGGGTTAAACAAGTTGGTTCTGCGTTCTGATAAATGTCTAAATAGACTTGGTCGAAATGTGGTAGACACGTATACCTCTTAACCCTCTCGCTGCGTAGTGCTACGTTTGCCCTTGGAAATTGCGGGATGACCAGCGAGGGGGTTAATTCCCTTTTGTCTATTGTTAATAAATATTTTTTTATTCGACTTGTAAACTTTTTTTCTGATCATCCCTCATATATAATTTTGAGGAATGATGTGTAATTCAAAGAATGTTCTGTATTCTCAATGGTAATATAAACTAAATTAATTTTAAGGTATCCGACTGGTTTAAAATCATTTCATCAAAAAAATCGAAATTTCTTTTATAGTCTATTTTTGTAGCCTGTTTAATAAGCTTTCTAAAAATACCATATTTCTAATTCTAAGTCAATTAGAAAAAGAGTTATAGCTGTTTTTGTTTGAGGTAGTAAGCCAAAATCGAAACCGGAAGTGTGAGTTTTCGGTTGATTTTCACCGGCAAAATAAGATATTTATTCTTTTAAAATGTTTTAACGAATTCTTTTTATGTTTAGTAAACTTTATTTTACTTTATAAATATTTTAATAGATATATTTGGCCTTCAAATAGGCAACAGTTAACTGATTGCAATGTTTGTTTTGATTTAAACGAGTTGCTATCTTTTTATCATTTGTGTTCAAAATTAGATCTCTTTTTAACTTTTTTATTAGTACTTTTATATAGAGTTATAATTATTTTTAATTAAATTAAAGTTGTCATGCCAAAAACAAGATGAATGAGGTAAAAAAAGAAGAGATTTCCAGAGAGCAGAATTTGTTGGAGAAACGTTGAAAGAAAAACCAATGAATCTTTCAAATTCAGTTATTAATTCTATTAAAAAGACTTATAATTAACTTAGCGATCAAAATCTCCTAAGAAAATGTCTTCACGGGAAAGCTCAGAACTGCAATGAGAGTCTTAACAATGTCGTGTGGAGTATAACCCCGAAAGACAATTTTGTTCAGCTACAAACACTCCGTTTAAGAAATTATATCGCAATAATACTTTTTAATTCTAGATTTGCTGATCTATTATCTCTACTTTAAAAGTTAGGAATGAAATTATGTTCTGAAATGAAAGGATGTTCTTGATTCCTCGACAAAACGAGGATTGTTGATTCTACGAGGCATTCTAAACCAGATAAGAAAAGGTCTCGTAAAAAAAGAAAGGCCCTTCAAAAATGCAAAAGTTTGAAGTATAAGGTTCAGGAAGGCACAACATACAAATCTGGAGAGTTTTAATACCTTCCTAAATCCTTAAAACGTTTTATTGCAAATATAAACTTTATTTTGAATTTTCTGAAGAATGTTATTTTTGAAGATAAAATGGTTAACGGTAAGAGTGATATTTCTTAAAGTAAATGAAATATTCTTATGAAATTTTTTGAGTTTGTTCTTTGAATTATAATGAATACTTTCTGCTGAAAGCTAAGGGTAATTTTTGAATTAAGTTATTTTTTAATGTGAAATAATTAATTTTTAATATGAAAAAAAAAAAAGTTTCTTAAGAAAATTTTGGGTTTTTTTTCATTTCGAACACTTGTATTTCATAATTTCACAGTAGAATTTGAGCTTTTTTTAATATAAAGCAGAGTTATAAACGTTAAATAATTGTATTCCTGCAAACATTTTATTTATTTTTGTGATATATATATATTTAGAGTTGTTAGCAAAAGAGCAATTTTTTGTAATATTTTGGTACAAATTTCTCAATATTTTGAAAAATAAGTTTTCAAAAAATTCTTCTTACTGTATTTTCATAGTTTTGCACCATACTTAATTAAAAAATAACTATTAAATAATTATTTTAGTTATATTTTAGAAAATTGTCTCCGAACCCAGTCGGATACCTTAAATTAGTACCTATTATAAGTTCAAGGTGATTAAGCTAGAGTTCCACTTCCAAAATGCAGTAAAAAAGAGCCACGGGTCAGAAAGACGTCAAATTTGAATTAAATATACTTGAACACTGGGGAAACGGTATGACATAAGAAAAAAGTATCAAAGTTTATCAATAGATGGCGCTCCTTTGCACATTGCAAGGCCAGTGATGCAACTACTCAATTATAGAATGATCAGCCGTCATTTTCCAACAGCCTACCCTTCAATTTTTATGACTTCTGAATCTTATGACTTTACTTAAAAATTCTTATGACTTCAGGCTGTGGGATTATCTTAAAAAAGGTCCAATCACAAATTTACCTGACTTGAAGGCACGGATTACGTAACACATTCACACAACGTGATCCATGAGACACTCCATTCTGTCATTTATCAGTTTCAAATTATGGCCATAAATAGTGGGCACCAAGGGTAGCGATAGTAAAAATGCATTTTCATTGCTGCTTTTTATGAGATTTTGATCCAAGGGTAATTAAAAACCGATTTTCCCTATCCAATGTGGCACGACCACGACCTAGTCGCGGTGAATGGGGTTTTCACTAACGCTGCCCCAACTGTTGATTGACTTGGAAGTGATTTTTTCATCAAAAAACCAAAACAATAATGCACATTGGACAATTCAGTTGGTTTAATGGGCAACTCAAGCCAAAATGGTTATAAAATAATTCAGAATCAAAAGCTTGCTTTATGATGGATCTATACTCGTTTTTCCAACTAATCCTTTTGGGAAGTCTTTGGGCTGTTAATTCGTGTTATTCACAACCAACCCTTCGGAAGAAGAGACTCGTGATATTTAAATTTATTTACTATAAATAGGAGAGGTTTTCTAGCTTGAGAGAGAGAGAAGGAGAGAAGATATACTAGAGTCAGGTGAGATGGCTACTGAAGGTATAATATTAGAATTATAATGATTTGATTCTTATTAGGAGGAAACTTTAGAGTGCCGGTTGTTAATTAGGAATTATTTGATATTGGAGTAAATCGGATGATAGGTTTGATCCTTTATTAAGATAAGGATCAAGTTTGCTAGTCTCCTAATCGTTAGCGTTTTACTGTCATTGTTCCACTTTCACGGTTAACATTGAGACATTCTCTTACTATTAGTTGAAATTGTGTCTATTCTTTGTGTATAGAAATAAATAGATTAGTTGGATCATGTCGAGTGTTTCTTCCCTTCTCCCCCCACACACATCTAGGTGCCCGTGACAGAGGCGCAAGCCTTCTAAAACTTGTAGCAGAAACCACTTTTATTTTGCCGCTTACAGCGGAATTTTTTTTCTTATGCCATGCTATTTCCCCCTTCTTCAAGTATATTCAGTTCTCAGTTCAAATTTGAAGTCATTCTGACCAATGGTGTTCTCTTTTTTACAGCATTTTGAAAGGGGAACTTTAATTATATGTATCTATAAATATATACATAGATATATATCTTATATCTTTTTATATCTTACAGTTTTTCTTAAAGGTTAGGTTTTTAGAGATTAATTTCAAAGAATATTATAAACATTAACTTTTATGTGCATTTTGAATCAAACTCCAGGAATTCTTCGCTCAAACGTTGTACCTAACCTCTTCTATATTTAATTATGAAATATAATTCGTGCAATTGTTTACTTACTTTTGATATTTATTTCACAGAGGACTTGAAGTCAGAAATTGTGCCAATTTTCACAGTCTTGTAGATGGACTGCACACAACAGAGGCTGTTTTTAGGTTGCAGCATTATGGGAAGAACACCATTTTTGTAGAAGTTGAACCCATTTGCAGATTGGTGCTTAACGAGGTAAATTATAAATCATTATTTTTAAATGAAAATCTTTTAAATTTCTTTTGTGCTTTAAACGGTGCTTGAAGGGGTTATTAAGTTTCTGCGATGACTGTCATAAGAAGAAACTATTTTTAAGTATACAACTTTTAAGAGTGACTTTAGGATGTGTGGTGGTGTGATAGCTATGTAAACCAGTAATAGCCATCACGCGAAGACGATTGTTTTGGCGTGATCACTAAAATACTCGTTTTCGGAACAGAAGATGCTCAGATCGAATCTTCCTTCCTTCATTGGTGATCCTGGCTGTACAAAGGAACCGCAACTTCACTTGCAGCAGTCGTGGCGCCATCTATTCCCCACAAAAGCAACCAATCCATCAGACACATGACGCAATTAAGTCATCACACCACAAAACCGTCTCATACAAATGACGCAACCCACACAAGCCGTCACGCACGAATGACGTAACCCACAAAGTGACGCAACTACTCACACTCTCACCACGAATGTGGTATCGTTCGTTCGCATATTCGCCTAATCACTGATATGGGGGTGGTGTGGGGGTGTGATATCTATATAAACCAGTAATAACCATCACGCGAAGACGATCGCTTTGGCGTTATAGCTAAAATACTCGTTTTCGGAACAGAAGGTGCACAGATCTTCCTTCCTTCAAATGCAATTAACTAATACATTTTAAAATATTGAAAAGACAATTGTATGTTGTTTATTTCTATAAATAAATTTTTATTTTTAATACAAAGAGGTTAAGAGAATTTGCATCCTTTTCAGATCAAAAGTCCTTTCTACATCTATCAGATGTTCATAGTAGTAGTTTGGATGGTTCAAGTATACTATCAGTTTGCATTGTGCATTGTCTGCTTGTCCATGATGTCTATCACAGCCACTGTTTGGGAAACACGAAAGGTATTTAGATACCGATGCTGTTGCATCAATGTTACACTACTTCGTTGATTTTATATTTATTTCCCCGTCCTATGAGAAATTTATTCTTTGTTCTTTTGGATTTCAGCAAAGTAAAGCATTGAGAGATGCTGTTCATACAGAAGCGATAGTGACTGTCTTGAGGGATGGCAAAGGTGAGTGAAACGCTTTATATTTAACCTTCTCAGCATGAGTAATCATCACAGTTGTAAAAAAGTTGCCTACTTAAGTAGGTAAGAGACACTGAATGAAATATCAGAGCAAAAAACGCCTGAAGACCAGGAATGTCTTAAGACTTTTTGAGGCCCTGGGCGCTTATGCAAAGTAAGCCCTACCTGTGATCTTTAAAATTAGGCAGTATACCGGTTGATTCAAAAGTAGTGGGACCAATTTTAAAAGCGTATAACTATTTATGATGAATTTCTATCACTTTACTACTGGTTTTATTTTAAAAATGAAACATTTAAATTACTAATCTAACCATTTTTATTAGTGAGAGTAAGTTATAGTACTGAAATTAGATCCTCAAACCCGGAACGAAATTTTACAGCTTTTGAAGGATGGTTGTTCAAATTCTGTAAAAAAATAAAGCATTTAAAAATCAAAAAAGACATTTTTCTATTGTATTACTATCTCAACTTCAAAAAGAAATAAAATTTGGCTCTCAATTAAAAGCTCCAAGGGAAAAAATGTGAACGGAAGAAAGTCCTTAATGAAAAAGAAAAAAAGAATTTGAAAAAAAAATTATTGCTATGGAAAATTCTTTGCTTCAAAAACCTGTGACAAAGAAACTACAGATATAGGAATCGACAATTTATCGTCAGATAAAGAAAATTGGATATAAATAAATTTTCCAGACTGTCATCAAATGTCTGTTAAGACCATAGAAAAATGAAAAAACGTTCTGGGCCTCTGTATTTAATGTTTCTCAAAGGTAGATACAAAGCATGGATAACTTCAGATGAAGCACTATTTCATCTGTCATTCACAACTGGCAAAATGAAGATACAATATTTTTCTCGCAAAAAGCGTCGCAAAGACTCAGCTGTTTTACAAAAGGTAAGTTGGCCTCCAGGCATTATGGTATGGTATGGTCCCCTCAAGGTTTAAAAAAACCATTTTTTGTGGAACCGAAGTTTAAAATTAATGCTAAATACTATCATAATAGAGTTTTGAAGCGCTTGATCAGAGAAAGTAAACGTCTTTACACTTTGTTTTTCACCAACATTGTACACCAAATCATACTGCAAAATCAACTATAAAATGACTGAAATATAAAAAAGTAAATTTTCTTCCTCCTGATAAATGACTATCAGTATCCCTTATCTATGTTCCTTGCAATTAATTTTTATGTGGGGATACTTAAAAAAACAATTAAATAGTCGTGAAGTAAGAGCATTTCAAAAGGGCTTCAAAAAGCAGAGGTTGAAAAATATCACAAAAATGGTCGAAAAAACACTTTTAGCTTAGCCGAAGCGTTTACGTTAAGTGTATTGTGCTAAAGGAAACCACATTGAAAATCCCATGTTTTTATTCAATAAAAATGTATGATCATCTGAAATTGGTCACATTATTTATGAATAAACCGGTATAGCATGAATTGCCAAAGACTTCTACAAATAGCAATTTGAAACAGATAAATGTGCATGACTCACTCGCAAACCTAGGCACAGACCAGCTCGACCGATGGCTGCATTACGACTAAATGAGTTGAATAATTGTTTATGGCCAGGATAAGCATTAAGTCGATCGCGATCGATCGGTGGACCACTAAGACATTTTGGGGTGACAGTCTTTACTAAGATCTAAGAGTCGCATACTAAAAGAGACATATTTGTGGAACACTAACGCCAGCTAGACCAGAGAATCGGCTTTGTCACAATCGATGCGACTGCCCTTACTTAAGCGAATGATTCGAAAAATGTGTAGATGACACATGTACCTTCATTGGAAGCAAGCAATGAAGCTTAACATGTTCATTGCCGTTGTAGAAAAAAATCACTACGAATGAGTCCCCTTCCTCCCTCCTACTCCGACTGAAGGGGAAAATAATGTTGATGATCATCTTTTCCCGCGACAGCACTGGATTGGGTATTGAGACATCATCCCCCCGCCCCCATCCCGCACTTTCACGAGATAGGGATGCAAAGTACATACATCGGTTTCAGATTGCTCGGTTCACTTATGTTCCCTGCTCACTGCATTGAATACGCCTACACTCCACGGTCTAGTACTCCATCATAGTTGTTCAAGCATTCAACTTTACAATTTTGTGTTACTTGTGTTTTGTAGTAAAAATTGTAATCTAGTATATTTTAAATGAGTCGAAAACAAGTGGAAAGAAAAGAAAGCATTCAATTTTCATACCGAATAGCCACACCAGTGCCTGTGAGCGGACCGCAACATCTTAAAAATATTAGAAGTTGTCCGTGGCGTGGGAAAGTCTGCCACCCCTGGTTTATAATATTAGGTCTAGGCCAAGAGACATGTGGACAACGGTCATCACATAATTGAACAGTCTTGCCACTTTTGCCAGTTAACATGCAGATGGAAATTCCCTGTTTTTCGGAGAATATGTACTATGTATATGTATATGTTATTTGACCATTAGAATTATCTCGATCATGATCTTTTTAAGACTGAGTCGAGAACGAAGCGGGGCCCTGGACCCAGGCCCAGTTGGCCCATGCCTTAAGACGTATTATTAATTGAATTTATTCAGATATCAATACAAATTAAATTGAAATTAATTTTGCTGATAAATATATGTTGACCCAAATAAAGATACCCTTTTCTGCCTATCTTGTTTTCTGATTGTCTTGGCGAGCCGCAAAAGAAGTCTTTGTTGATGTATAAGACAGCGAAGTCAGAGTATTTTTAAACAGCACTAAATATTGAAATGATATATTTTGAAATAAATGTAAATTTTTTTCTGCTTTCGCCATAATTTTTTGTTACAATTTTGCTTAGAGGTTCAGAAACCTTCAGAAGATCTGGTACCAGGAGATGTGATCCTACTTCCCCAATCTCAATTCATCATGGTGTGTGATGCTGTTCTTTTGTCTGGAAATTGTGTCGTCAATGAAAGCATGCTTACAGGTGTGTAATATTTGTAATTATTATTTTTAAATCAGTTCACAATCCAGAATGAGACCATTTCTTGCTTTAGAAGAATTCGTATCCTCTGTAAACCCCCACCCTTTTTGTTCTCCGTGATATTCCAAAAGAAGTATATTTAAACATAAATCGTATTTACTCTTATCAAAAATTTCCTTTTAATTTAACTTGTTCTTTCATCTTAGATGGCAGCACAATCTTATGTAAGATTTCTTGGTGGTCTTCAAACTTTTTCGACTCACAGGAACCCTTAGGAGAGAAAAAATTCCATTCTCCCCCTCCCCCCCCCCCCTTCTAGAAGAATACTTCCTAAATAATATTTAAAATAAATCAACATGTTATAGGTACAGTGGTGGCCAAAATTGTGGTACTTTTTTTAAATTGTTAGGTTTTTTAAGTTTGTATGCTTATAGAGAGAAAATTTTACGTTGCACATAATGTTAAGTATTTTATATCATTTTAAAGAGAATTTAATACTGAATTCAATATAAAAAAAGAAAAATTAAATATTTGCAATGCAAAAAGAGTTATGCTGAGATAACTGTCGATATACATTATATACTGATGATAGCAGTGAGTTATCGGAACTTAGTGAGGTTACCTTTAATCTTTATTACAGCTTCACATTGATGTTTCATTGAGCTGAAAATAGTTTCAAGCTCTTCTTTCATTAATAAATGATGACAGGAAACAATTATATCCTCAATTAGTTCTTTTTTATTTTATGGGTACCTCATTAGGACAAGAGTTTTCAAACGGTGCCGCAAGTTTTCCATAGGATTGAGGTCAGGACAGTTTCCTGGCCAAGACAACAACTCAATGATCTTAGAATGGTACCAGTCTTTCAATTACTTTAATATGTAGCCAGGAGCAGAATCTTGTTGAAAAATAAATGAGAGAGAGAGAGAGAGAAGCATTGTAGGGAAATAGATCCCTTAAGAAAGACAGAAGCTTGGTTTCTAGAATAGTGTCAATGTATTTTATGACATTCAGTGTCCCATCGATGATATGAAGGCGATTGATACCATCTACAGATATGCATGACTAAATGATAAAACTATGTGGGTAATTCGCAGTTGCCTGGATGCAGTCAGGATGCAGGAATTATCCTAACGTACTTCTTACATATTTTAGGCTATCACTACCGAATACTTTGTAGGAAAACAATTTTAAAAATGCAGTAAGACCCCGCTTAACGCTGTTTCGGTTTAACGCTCTTTTATTTGAATTGCGGGATTCCCCACGAAACAGCATGCAGCGTTAGGCTTCCCGATATCCGAAGCAGTTTATCTGTGTTTCTTCATTCCAGCGGTATTATACGAAAGTATTTTTATCGTTTCAAACATTTGTTGACGTTATTGTAAGTATAAATTAATATAATATTACGATTGCTATAGTGACAAATATTATGATTTTTAGTTTTTATCATGGGTGATAATAAAAAACACGAAAATAAAGCATAAAAAAAGCATTTCACTAGAAACTAAAATGCAAGTGATTAGAAGATTAGATACTGGCGAACGTCAATCTCAAATTGGTGCTGCATTGAATTTAGCAACTTCAACAATAAGGATCATTCTTAAGAATAAAGAAAAAATACTGTCATCGGTAACTGCAACTACGACAAGCTCTGCAACTAGAATTACCCGTTCTAGAAATAATACAATAGAAAAAATAGAAAAACGACTTTCTATATGGATTGACGACGAAATTGAACGTAAAATGTCATTAAGCCAATCTACCTTCTTGATAAAATGGCAGAAAATTGGAAATACAGAAGAAACTGAATGATCTGAAATGTAAACATACTGACTTAGAATTTTATTTATTTTTATATGCATATTCGTTTATTATGTTTCTATATTTGTAAGAAATAAATTTTTGTTTTATTGTTATAAAAAACATAATTAATAAATTTAATGGTAAAATACCTGACCAATTTTCTACTCATCTTCCCCTAACCCCATTATTTACATGATGAGATAACCTCGTTTAACGCAGTTTCATATAACGTTCTACTTTGATGGAACGTATAACCCGCTTTAAACGGAGTCTTACTGTACTGTACTTTTTTATTTTTTTTAAAAGTAATATTAATGTAATTTACGCACTCATTAATAATAATTTGGGATCCAAGTGTTATCTACACATGCATTGCACTTAGCAACTGTGATAAGTGCTTGCCTTTTTTACACAAACTGTCGAAGTCTAGGCCTATTGAAATTATCTGCAGGCGCATTTCATATTCTGCGTTTAATTCGTTTTTATATTTCTTAGCCACTCACGTTGGGTGAAATGTTTTTCACCATTTTTTCTTGTCGGAACTGTTGATATATCGATAAGTTGTTCCTTCTCCTTCATTACATATTTTCCCCACTAATACAAAAAGGTGCATTTTCCATTAGAAAACTATTTAGTTGCATTAACAAGTTTTTAGTAACACGGAAATGTCAAAACCTAAGGGCTTGATCAACAAAGAAGAAAAAAAGAATTCTTCACAGGAAGTGGATAAAGACGTCAGAAAATTTTCCTTGCAGTTTTTTTTTTTTTTTCATAGGTAAGATATATTAATTTATAAAAAAAGGTGTGAATATATAGGGTTTTAAAAAATAGGGCTTATGAATTTAAAATATTTTTTTATGTGGTTTATAAAAAAACCTGAAAGATAAACCTCTGTATAGAGAATTTTTCATATAACGAACTTTTTTTCAGGATTTAGTGACTTCTTTATATAGAAGTCCGACTGTACATATGAATAATTTTTATTTGGGGCTGAAGATAAAAAGAAAGTTTAATAAAATCTTATATAATACAAACACACACAACAGGGCAAAATAAAGTTTTTTAATGTAGAAAGTCTCATAAAATCTAACATATTAGTCTAACGGCTCAAAGATTTTTTTCTCCCGTAAAATTTCCTCGTAACAAGCTAATAATTTTTTTTTATTCTTTGCTTTGTTGAAAAATTACGCTCATCATTGGAGTCTATTTTCTAAAGTTTGTAACCCTTTTTCAGTTAGAATGAGGTCTTCTGTCGAATTCCCGACCATCATTCGATCTTCTGATTGAGATGGGTTTAAAAAGTTCTTCAGTGACTGGCTCTTGCTCATGCATTTCTGTGAGCTCATCCATTGTTATGTCCTAATTGTGGGAATCCAGCAGTTCTTGAACGTCATCACTATTCACTTCTAAATTTATTTGCTTAGTAAGATCAACAACTTCTTCATTCGCATTACCAATTTTACTAATTATTTTCTCAAACAAAACGCGAATCGACGAGATTTGAAAACCGCGTAACTCTGGCTTCAGGTAAGTCGAAGTTTTACTGCACTGTGTTCAAACATGAACAAGAACAGCTTCCACTATTGGCTGTGTATCGCGCCATTTGGCAACGTCATTAGATTTCATGAAATGGATCTCTCGACGGTGTAATACTTAATTACTCAAACAGTCAAATGAAGATCATGAAGTAAAAAACACATTTTAAAGTGCGTTCTTGAATGAGTTTGAATGTGATCCATGAATGTATTACTTAGTTGACATACGATCTCTTTTAGGGGAGAGTACGCCCATCACCAAAGTTCCTGTTCCCAATGATCCCAACACACGATTCAACACGATTGTTAATAAGAGAAACACACTCTTCTGCGGCACCCAAGTTTTACATAGCAGAAGCATTGATGGATCTCCAGTGAAAGCGGTTGTTTATCGAACAGGTACGTAGTGCGACAATTAAATAACCGGACTAGTCTTAAATATTAAGCTTTTTTGAAAGCAGTGTACAACACCTTTTATAACTCCCTTCAACATACTCCCCTGCCGTATCAATACATAGCTGCATACAGCGTTCAAAGCCTTGCTGTGGCTCATTAGGGGTCCCAATCCTCAGTAAGTTTGCCATTTTTGCCTTCATCTCTTCTATAGACTGAAATGTGTTCCCATCAATGCATTTTTCACTTTATGAAACAGGTAGAAGTCGTATGGTGCGAGATCTGGACAGTACAGTAGATGTTCAAGGACAGTAATGCGTTTGTCGGCCAAGAACTGTTTTAAAGGGAGCGCAATGTGCATCGGGACGTTGTCTTGGTGTAACATCCACGGGCTGCTGCTCTGCAGATCTGACCTTTTCTTCCTTACTATTTCTCTGAGTTTCTCAGGACCTCAATGTGTTTTATTGGTTGGCCTTGGGGTACCCGTTCCCACTTGATAATGCCATAAATATCGAACAAAAATAATGAGCATGACAGGTTCTTGAATCACAGATCGATTTATCATATTCAACAATCTTCTAATCTTCCGAAAATCGTTTGTGCTATTCAAAAATTTGACTATGTGACGTACAGTTATTTCCAAACACCTCTTTTAATAATTTAAAACATTCAGTTGGAGATTTTTTTTTTTTTAATTTCATGAGGAATTTAAAATTTATGCGCAGCTTGATTTTTAAGTTTGTCATGATCACGGCATTTCGACATGACGATGCCTTACTTAAATGCGGATGAAAAACAAACTGAACTAGATAGATGGATGGAATAATGTGCCACCAGCACGGGAAGGATCAAGATCAACTATATTCAATTCCCACTCCTTCACACCAAATCTAACGGCTAGGACATCAGTAATCCGGGAATTTAATTGTCACACCTTTTGAAGATAATAAGCTTTGTTAAAAAAATATTTACAGTCAGTCCCAAAATTGAGAATACATTGTTTTCTTCTGAGAAATAAATATTTAAGGGGACATGGAATGATTTACGCAAAATTTTTTAATTTAAGGATTTTCAAAATTTTTTTGGTTGCCTCTTATGTGTGTATACTATGTAAAACAGATTTTGTGCTCAAAATTTCATAAAAAGCAAGCCATTTAATTTTTTAAGGGAAAAACTAAAAATTGGTGAAGTGATTTTAAAATGCTACTCCTCCTACAAATATTCAAGTACACGCATGGAATTTGATTTACAAGTACATCAAACTATGTATAACAAAAGTGGGTATGGGTTTTGAGATAACATGATTGGTATTTGTATATTTCTTTTTATGAATGCTTATTGAAAATTCGTTAAAAAATGTATAAATTCTGAGTTCAGTTATTTTTTAAAAAAAAAAATAAATATTGCTTTGATTCAAAAATACATACCAACTTTTGTGTTACATGTACTATTAGCAATAGGTAAAAAAAAATTCAAATCATTAGACACAATAGAAAAAGAGCCTTAACATTTTAAATGAAGACAAATTAGTTATTTTATCTTTCTGAGATAAGTCAGTTTAAAGTTTTGTTTGCCATAGGGATGTGAATAAAAACGAACGTAAACATACCTTAATTCTGAAGTTTTTTTAACTTAGATGTTTCAAATTTTGTGAGGTTATAGAAAATTATATAAAGAATAATTTTGGCTAAAAAAATTAGATTTGATTTTTTTGACAGATTTTTGTCAATAGAATCTTACTGTATCCCCTTAAAAAAATTTAAGAGGAATATTTTAGTTATTAATCTTTAACTCTTGCGGTTTTAATTAGATTTCTTTGATTTTAGTATGGGGTTTTGAATAAAAATTTTTAAAAACATCAATTTTCCAATAAAAATGCTGTAGATATAAAATTTTAAAAGGAATTATAATGTTCCGTTTGGGAGACTGATTGTATGTCTATTAAATACCAGAAATGATACTCAATACTGAGACAGAATTCATGAATTTGCAATCGATATATTCTTCTTATAGCTATTTGGGAAAATATGCAAAACTGTTGTATTGAAGATAGCTTCATTCTAAGTAAACTCGGTTTGTGATTGATAATAAATATATACTATATACTAATAAAGTTTTGCAGAATTATCTTAAACATGTAAACAATGTTTATTGACTCAATATTGTCCATTTTAAAGGATGGGTCATGAAGTACCAAAATTGAAACAAAAATGTTAAAAGTCCTATCTTCTATTATAAAAAGCTTTAGAACAAACTTAATCTTAGCTATTTATCAAATTATTGGGACAGAATCAATTTAATCATTATATTATATTATCATATATCAGTAGAATACAAATCATATCACGTTCCTATTTTTAGATGAATTTCTAATTGCATACAAATGCATTCTTCATTCTTTAACATATGTATCAAACTAAACTCAGTGGCTTAACAGCCCATGGCGGACCAAGGCCTACTGTGCCCAACTCAGTTTTCGTGACCTTTTACCGAGGTGCATGAGCAATGTTCCGGTGAGGTGGTCGGTCTTTCTTGAAAACCCATAGTGTTTTGTTCCCAAGCAAGCTTGGTACTCATTTATCGACCTACTGATGGGATAAAAGGCTGTATCAACCTTGCTCAGCCCGGGGTTTGAACCCCGGACCTGTGGCGTGGAAGCGCGATACGTTACCACTCAGAAACTGAGCCTCTGACATATTTACTACTAAAGGGAGAAGTACAGAATGCATCAGTCGACAACAAAAAAAGTTTTTCTTTATGTTTTTATTTCTTTAGGTTTTACCACCTCAAAAGGGGAACTCGTACGAGCCATTCTTTTCCCTAAGCCGATCAATTTCAAGCTGTATTCTGAGCTCTTCAAATGCATGGTCTTATTTTTCGTCATTGGTAAAACAATTTTCAGAGCAATTTTTAAATATGCATTTCTCATTGTATACATTCAGTATTATAATGCGTTAAACTCTTTCTTTTAGGAATTCCACCTGTTATTTATACTTCAGTAATATGGATTCAATTACAAGTGAGTGTTTGAAAAACTTCAGGAATTTTAAATATTCCCTGATACATTATTACGCAATCAGTTTCTACAAAAAATAGTTTTTTAGAATATAAATTTTTTCGTCTACCTTAGTATTTCAGTCTGTCTGAATTTAGTTTACTCTGTAGCTCTTGAGAATGTTTTCATATTTTGATATCAAACTCGATTTATCGTGGTTTCACATTTCCAGTTACTTTATTGTGCGGTTTGTGTGTGAAAGTAATATTTTATTTACTTTTTTTTTACAAAAATAACATTTTGAAATTTTTTTAAATGATTACGATACGAGATTTCCTTAAATTTTTTTATAAAACATAATTCTGGTCAAATTAAGTAAAAACATTAATAAATTTTTATTTGAGAATGAGATTTTTTTTCATGACAAATAAAGAAAATTATCTCTTCTAATTTTTTCAATTCATTTAAAAATAACACGGTAATTGGAAAAAAATCCTGCAATATTTTCCCCTTAAGCTAAAAAAAAAAAAAGAACATATGCAATTATATATGCATATATATATATATCGAGAGAGAACTTGGTTACTTGGAAAAAACTAGATTTTTCAAAAGATCCATTTAATATTTCATACTAGCGCATATGCCTTTTTATTGCCGTTTACGTGAAATATACGTGTAACTGGTTCTTAGTTGCGTTTTCTCCAGCAATTTTTTGATTAAAAGTATAAAAAAATTTTTTTGAATAGTTCATACAATAAGTTAACAATTTTATTAAATGTTTTGCTTAATTTTCTATAAAAGCTGATGACGAAATTTGTCTTTTGTCAAAAATTTGTATTCAATTTCTTAAAATTTTTAAAATTGTAATTAATTAGTAAAGATTCTGACATTTTACAGGCCTATACATGGGATATCATTATCATCGTAGTGGATGTGCTCACCTTCTTGGTTCCTCCTGTTCTACCTGCTGTGCTCACCAGTATCAATGCGCATGCGCAGAGGAGATTGAGGAAGCATGGGATCTACTGCCTCAATTCTCGCTACATCAATTTTTGCGGAGGATTGGATGTAGTATGCTTTGATAAGGTGACATATAGAATTAGAATGACGTGAACAAAATAAGAATGGATATTTCTTACTGAAATATTGTATATAAATGAAATGAATAGTTAAATATTCATTTTACCGAAAGTTCACTCAAAGTTGATAGTTGGTTTATGAACAGATTGGTAACCATTCAATAAAAAGGAGTCATGAACCTATGTATGTCATTAAAAGGAAATACTAAAATAGTTTTTCTGAGATGAAATTTGTTAATAAAAGAATGAAAATATGTAGGTCGGATCATCTTTTTCTTGCCCTTCTTTCGTAATGCATGGTTTCATAAACTAAGAAAAAGGATTTAAATTAAATATTAAAGAATATTAATTCAATCTGATATAAAAATAAATGACAGTTTATATGTATCGATAATCAAAACTGTATAAAGTTACAACTCTTAAAACTATTCAGATTTTATAGTTAATGCGTAGTATATTTTTCAGCTTTTGTGAGTCTAAAGTTAACATTATATTAACTGAAATGACAGTGAGCGAATAAAAGATATTGTAGTACAAAACAAAAGTAGTTTCAGTATAAAAGTACAAAAACTAATTTAAAATATTATCAGTGTAATAAATAGTACACTCAACTGTTCTTATTTTTTTACGCGGTATTTTCTTACACGATTTTGAAATAACACGATACACTAATCTAACAAAAATTTTTTTGGCATGAATATTTTATTTTCGCACGAATCTCAGTAAAATTGGCGGAATCGTTTCGCACCCTCAGGATGAGGACGATTTGATCGAATTTATGATAATAAAGAAGTCGATAACAACGAAGTCGTAGGTGAAGTTCAGCTGTTAGCAGCTGGTTTGATTCGCGAGGGCTTGAAATTTTCTACATGTGGGGAACAACACCTTCTTACTCATGCATGATTCTGACATAGAGCGCGCATTGAAATTTCAATGTTGTTGTTGCTCATGCCACCTGTCTGACGAAGTCAGATGGAGGTCCACGAAATTCATCGTGGCAAGGGGCTAGATGTACGCCTGTCGTTGGTCTTAGCCTTGAGCACCATACAGGTGACAGTACGATTTAGCTCGGCGAGATTCCCGAAGGGAAGGAATGAATGTTGCCAAAGCCTGTGAGACAGGTTGGACTTCTTTACGATAGATGGCGACACCACCTATCTCCATCTCCACAATTTAGGCATGGAACTGGCGAGGAGGGAAATAGTCTCCAGTCGCCTGCACTCGTGGTTTCAGCTGCGACCGCCTATAAGACTTTCGGACCCACTTTTATTTAATGAGCACGTACTCCGCGTGTACTCGGAGGGTCTTTGGTGGCATCGGGCATCGAACCCAGGCCTTCCGGTCTGGAGTCCGATGCTCTAACCACTAGGCTACCCATGGCCCAAATTTCAACGTAATCATAAGTTTTGACGAGGAGGCATACAAGCAACTTGACTATAAGCAACTTGAAATACCAAAAAAAAAAAAAACATACGCTAATAACAGAAATTATGTCAACAACAACAACAACAAAAACTAACTGACGTTAAGAACGAATGAAATTCTCTACTTAAATCAAAACCGACAGTTGTGCAAGGCATATCTGACATATTCATTGATGATGGCCTTTTTGATCCAGGTTGTAATTGACGTGCTCGCTTGTTATCAAGTAGCGAGGAATAGTTGCTAGTTAGTAGTTTTATTCCCAATTTCAATTTGAATTTTGATGTTATAGGTACTTATAGGTTATAAATTTTTACTGTACACACACACACACAAATTTATATTTATTTATTTTTTGTAATAAAAATGAATTGTTTTTGTTCTATAAATATCTGACATGGATTTTATTATTACTTTTTTCACGGTCTTTTGCGAAAATATTTAAAGATTTTCCATCTTTCACGATTTTTTAAAGTTGTGCAACAGATCTCCAAATTTACCATAAATCGCATGTACTTTTTAAAACGATTTTTTTCTTTTGCACAGTTTTCTAAGGAACCTATCTACTGTGCATAGAAAGAGTTGGGTGTATATGCCTTCAACTTTGAATTAAAAGAAGGGAAATCAAATTAAAAAAATTATAGGGTCAATTTTTTGTTTAGAATGAGATGAGTATCTATTTATTATATAAGAAATTTTCAGTTTAAAATATTGCTGTTTTTCTCAGACAGGAACACTTACAGAAGATTGTTTGGATATTTCCGGTGTTGTGCCAATTGACGATGGAAGGTAAGAACTCCGTGATTTTTGACATTTTCCTTCATGTTGACTTCCAAACAAAAGCAACCTTATGTTGACACAATCTTTCCCTAGATTTGAGCGGGCAGTAAAACACCTCAGCCATCTCCCCAACAGCCCACTTATAAAAGCCATGGCGACTTGTCATTCGTTGACGAAAGTGGATGGTAAACTTCTCGGTCATACCTTGGACGTCAAAATCTTTGAAGCTATTGGATGGGTAGGATTATTCAGTATTCATTCTCCAAAAGTAATAAGAAGGTTCTAATGGAGTCATTTAAAATAATAAAATCGCAAAGTTTGATAATACTGCTGGCAATTTCATTGAAGTAGAAATAAAAGAAAGACTGTGGAGTCTTAGAATTTCACTTCTAAGACTCCTTTTCTCGGAACGCTCAACCATTCTGAACGTCCCATTTTGCTTTCCACGCCCACTTTCTGCATTGGCTGGTTCTGTCCAACCAAATTGCAATCAGCAGGGCAGCTTCTTCATCAGCGCGCGGACTGCGTCCGCCACTGTTTTTTGGCAGTTTATGTTCTGCCCAGTAATTACTCCTTCTTTAATTTTTCTCTTATTTTATGTCACCCCATCCCTATGATCATTTTTTTTCATTAATTCTGATGAGGACAGGTACTCCGTAAATTACATGCCACTTGCCACTAAAAGAGAGTCGGATGAAAAATAAAAAATTGGTATTATGCGACAGTGAATTTTAATGATTCGCGTGGAGTTGAAATCAATTTTACTGGAATGCAAATTTTTTCAATTCGCGAAAGTTACAGTAGTAAATTCTACGAGACCAAAAAAGAATACATTTATTTAAAATATAAAAGATATTTTGGCGAAAGTATTTTGTGGATATGTGGATTCTTATTTAAATATAATTAGCGGACTGTAAATTTTAAAATAAAAATCATCTAATGAATCTAACAGGAATGAATAAATAAATAGTTTTGAATGAATCATTAAGAAAATAGAATTTCGATAGAATAAGAATTTTAGCATTAAAAATTCCACAAGAACAAAGTTTCAACATACATTTTATTCCATGATTCGATTCGAATAAGAACACTGCAAAATCAGAACAAAACAAATCTGTTGCCAGATACTTTACATCAACAGAGATGCGGGAAAAATGAAAAAGAATTGCAAGTTCAAGAACTTCAGTTCATCATCCAACATATTTTTAATTACATTCTTCCATGTAATTCGAAATAGAATTAAAAAAAGAAAAAAATTAATTCTAACTAATTTAAATTAAAAATTTTAAGGGTAAAATGTTGCCTACATAAACTTTTTTGATTCAAAATATTAAATATCTGATATTTTTTTCATATTTAGGATCTTGAAGAACCGTCATTTGGCGATCAAGTACCTTTCGAGAAAGTTCCTCCTCGAATAGTATATCCGAAAAATTCGGATTTCCCTCATCAGGTATATTTGGATGCTATACATTAATTAAAACTACGTTAGTATTTTTATTTAGTGATAATTCAAGTTGAATTTATTTAAATTATTCTTGGTAACAATAACCAGGATTTGAAATGAATCGTAATATTTATGAATAAGTTTTAATGCACAAATAAAATATTATTGATTATTCAAGGGAAAATTTTAGAATAACAAATATACTTATTTTTACTTCTTAAAAATATTTTGATTTTATTTTTCTGAGTGGGAAAATTAATGCAACAGATCCTTTAAATTTTGATATATTTAAATTTGTCTCTCGTTTATAGATTATTAAGAGAATATACTTATATCTAAATTATACTTATATCAATTAGCTCTATTATTCTCCGCAAAATTAAATCATGGCGTCATTTAACATTCGATGGGAGCTTGAATTGAATAAATTCAAGTATTAAAAAATTTGGTAGCGGGAGCCGCCACTACATGGTGCCATAAATGAAATGGCTCTCACATTCGGGGACTTGCTGTGTCTTCAAAGGCTGAACTACCAAAATGCATTCCATTTCAAAATATAATATATATATTTAAATGTTGCATTTTATTTTATTTGCTTTTTTAATAATATTTAGCCCTATATTTAGTAAAATAAAAATGATATCCACACTATAATTTAACTATAATTTACATGCAAATGCTTCGATACTAATAAACCAAACTATTCGAAAAGAGTGAGTGTGTGTTACGGACGATTATACTCCTTGTCTTATGTCTAGCCAGCTTCTGCTGCCATCGCAGTGGTGAGGCAATTTCCCTTTGAATCTCTGCTGAGGCGCATGAGCGTGGTGGCCAAGTGTCAAGGCAGCAACCACTTCGAGGTTTTCCTCAAGGGAGCTCCAGAACTGGTGTGCTCCCTCAGCAGAAGTGAAACAGGTCAGTTTTCTATCACCCCCAAAGGTTCATATAAGACACCAATATCTATCTTACTGAAAATTAGTCGTTTAAATGGAGTATTAATTAATATTGTTACGAATTTTGTGTAATTAATACAAAATATAAATAATTTATCTCTGGATGCTCACATTACTTTCTGTTGTGTTTATTTTATGATAAAAATTGTAATATTCGCAACCAACGCCGTCACTTACATCATAATGACTTTTCAAAATGCAACCTTGGCATGAATACACAGTTTTTGTAGCTGAACTTTTATGTTTAAACTTCGCCATTAAATGGATCACTGAACAAAATAGAGTCATATCAGATTATTTCACCTGTACCGACTCTCTTCCCTCCTTGGATTCTCTCTTATAAGTGTATTTCTTCATCTAACAACATAACCGTCGAAGTCTAAAAGCAACTTAAAGCCTAAAAGATGAAAACATCTCAATAGATTTTGCATTTGTTCGCGGACACACGGGCGTTCTTGGAAATAAGCGGGCCGATTGGCTTGCAAAGGCTGTAACCAAGCGCAAAACTGACATTGCCGTTGATGTTCCTAAATCATTTTACAAGATTATGAAAGAAACAATGGTGAAGTCTTGGAACCAAGAATATCTCATTTCAAATAAAGGGAGCTTAACAAAGAGATTTTTTCCAACCATTAATAAGAGACTCTCTGTCATGCCATCATTTTTATACTAATTATAAAATAACCCAATTTCTCACAGGTCATGGTAACTTAAAAAGCTACTTGAACAAATTTAATTTAGTTCCGTCATCTTCCTGTGATTGTAATATTGGTGGCAAGGAAAATGTAGAAGATGTGCTCCTTCTCTGTTCCAAGTTTGTCAGAGAAAGAAAGATCCTAAGACTGGCTTTCAAGGGACTTAATATAAATTGGCCTCCGAATTTTCACCAACTTATTTCCACCAGAAGTGCTTTTAAAAAGTTCTGTGAATTTGTTGTAAATATTTGTAATCCTTCATAACCTCAATTTTTTTTCCCTTCTTTCCTTTGTAATGTGTGATTAATACTTCTGTGAGCCAGCCCCATGTGATACTTTGTGGTGCACGAGGATTTTATAATTGTTTTCAATAGAAAAAATTTGTAAAAAAAAATGCAACCTTGGTGAAAAATTGGTAATACAGCCAAGTTAGAATCGTTTTTGTGATTAAATTTGGTGACTTGGCTACCCTATGATGAATCTAGAAATTATTGGAGAAATCAGTAACATCAGAAGTCTCTGAAGAGTTCACACTTGCAAATAAACTTTAATGCTACGTATGTGTATTTTTAGACACCGCCATTGGTGTCTTAGTGCTGGAGAAGAGTGAGAACCTTCTGGAACTTTCTGTGTGAATTTTACTACTTTATCCTGTATTTTAAGGATTGTTTTTCTATAGTAAATTATCATCGCTCTTAAGCAACTATTTTACTCTTTGAGACTGACAGCATAAAATCCTCGAACCCCGATCTACATAAGAATATACTCGTTTGAATACATTAACTCGCAAGAAAATATGAATAGTAATAATTTTTATGCTTAGAACAAAAATTTATTTTGTAGAGAATATAAATTCGTAAAAAATTTATAATACTGTAGATTTCAGTATTTTTTATTTTACGAAAAAATTGTATGCGCCATCTCAAAATGTATTTCTGTGATTTATCCAATTTTATAAAGCATCTGCACAAAGCTATTTCCAAAACATTTTGCTATTAAGAGTACAATTCGTCGTCCATTCCAGTATAGTGGTTAGCGACGCTGACTGCTGTGCCTTTGGGCCTGGACTCGAATCCCGGAAAAAACATGAATGTTTGTTAATGTTATGTGCCTTCGTGGCATGGGGGTACTTTAAATACCCGTCTAGCCGCAAGTCCTCTCGTGAGGTTGGTAGAAGGGGAAGAGAGGTGGGAGGTTCTGACCACCCCCAGGTTGTTCTCCCTCAAAATTGGGGTGAAACCGAGCTACATCGTTCTGTCACCAAAAATTCTACTTTCGGAAATATGTAGAACATGCATTTCTACTAATTTATGTGACAACACAGTTTTTATGGAAATTGGTAATAATACATAAAATTATTTTTGATGAAAGCATGTTCCGATTGTACAGTCTATAAGATAATCGTGCCTTAATTTTCTAACGGGTATAACTCTACATAATTTCGCAAGTTTTTATTTTTACGAAGAACATAGTTACAATTTTTTTATAATACTTCGGAGAAAAAAAAAACAAGATGAAAACTTAAGGGATGTTTATATAGTCTTCATAAGTAGTTTTAAGAAAAATATCTCTCCTTTGCTTGTATTGTTGATTAAGGGTTTGTTTCATTTTCTGGTTCTGAAAACTCAAAAAAAAAAAAAAAAAATTACTTTTAGTAAAATGAATATTGAATTGGTTCAAAGGAATAAATATTTTTAAAAATTCTATGAAAAAAATGTTTTCTGCTTTTTGTTATTCCTTAAAAATATTGCCGTCTTTAATTATCTTGTGTTAAATAATTAGTTGAAATGTCTCATCTTGAATTAGATTAGACCGATTACTTTTTGTTTGTATCATTTAATGAAATTTTTCAATGCTTAAATATTCTTTTTTTTTTTCTCAGTTCAGTCGTATTGCAAAAAAATTGAGAAGTCTTACTGAATTATTCATTATATTGAATTCTAATATTTGAAACTTCGATTTCATTTCTTTGCATTAAATAATTGAATATAAAAGAAACTCAAATTACAAATATTTGAATCGCTTCTAAATTTGTTTTTCTTAAAATTTGACAAAAAAAAAAGTTCTCGCAGTTGATTTCAGAAAAAAACTTAGATATTTGTTCACTAATTCCTGTCTTTTTTAATTTTCTCCGAAATGTATTCATTTTCTATTTCTTTCCAAGGGTGTATTCAAATCTCCAACACTTGCAGTACACTTTTCAAGATTTTTTTTTCAAAATAGATATGTGATTTTAATTTCTAAGGCCAAGAAAATGTCAGGAATTTT
>BMAV01014168.1:1151420-1181811 GCA_019973955.1 Trichonephila inaurata madagascariensis | reverse complement strand
TTTTTTTTTTTTTTTTTTTTTTTTTTGATAAATGAAATTTTATGTCTAAAAAAAAATTATTATTAATT
Organism: Trichonephila inaurata madagascariensis; assembly: GCA_019973955.1. Lineage (NCBI taxonomy): Eukaryota > Metazoa > Arthropoda > Arachnida > Araneae > Nephilidae > Trichonephila > Trichonephila inaurata. The sequence continues at coordinate 1,181,743 of BMAV01014168.1, read as the reverse complement.
GATTTATTCAATTCCCACTATAAATTCACTCTCTCGGTATATATATATATCTTGCTCAAATTTTCAATCGTTAATAAAACACTTTTTATTCATTCACTCAAGTTCAAATACATTATTTGAACTTGAAGTGGCTGACACTTAATGTTAATATAGTCTTTTCGAATATTAATTCATTAATTTAATTAATGAATAAAAAGAAACAAACAAAACGCGAATAGTCTAACACCCTATATAAAACGGAAAATCACTCTTTGTGTCCCTGTAGCGCAATGGATAGCGCGTTGGACTTCTAATCCAGAGGCTGTGGGTTAAAATCCCACCTGAGGTGGCCTAATTTCTGAGAATGTTAATTCTTTTTACTATACTATTTTACTGGAATAATTAAATTTAATGAATGAATAAATAGTAACAATAGTGTCCAACATCCTGTATTGAAAGGAAAATGGAAAATTGCACTGATAATCACTTTCTATTTTTCCATTTAATAGTGTGATTCTGTTATATGTATATACATATTTATATTAATTGTAATTATTTAATAAAAAGTAGTTAAAATAAAAAAATTTGTTGTTAAACTAAGTAGGAATTGTGTGAGACTTAAGATTTTTATTTTATATTACTTATTTATATTTTATAACTTTATATGAATATTTTCAGTACCTGAAAATTTTAAGGAGGTTCTGGAATTCTACACAAGACAAGGTTTCCGAGTTATTGGGGTAGGCTCTAGACATCTGGATCCCCAAATTTCCTGGGATGAAGTACTGAAAATGCCAAGGTACCTGATAAACTCGCAAACTTATTAAGTATCATATTTGTCCTAAAGAAACTCAGGTTAAATCGAAATTTCATTGTATAGAAATCTGTGTTTCAATGAATGTGGATTAGTGGATGCTTATAAATTAAACTATCCAATGTTCTTATAAATCGTATAGTTTTCCTGTTGTGTACAAACTCGATTATGAAGTACAATTAGTGAAATTTTCAACAACACATATTTTTAACATGGAAGACACTGAAATTAAAAACAGGGCAGTAGCGTAGCTACCAATTGGCTAGGTGGTGCCGTGCTCCTGGGCTTTTAAGCTTGGTGGACTCTGACCACCAAGCAAGCTGAACTTTCAATAATTTCTCCCACATTGAAGATATAAATATAAAAGGTTTCAACACATAATATCAAGGCAACTCACTTGAAAATAATTTCGAGATATAGAGAATTCCCCCTAAATTCTTTCCTCTGTTTGTATAAAGTTAGAAGTTTATATTATTTTTCAATTTTTTTTTCTTTTCATTTTTCTAACTGTTACTCGAAAATAAACTTCAAGTTTCACGAAAAATCTTACCATACATCTTAAAAAGCTTACACAGGAAGCTATTTCTTCTTTGACATTTTATTTTTAATAACAATATATGTGTTGTTGTTGTGACTAATGCCACCTGCCTGACGAAGCCAGATCGAGGCCCGCGGAATTCATCGCCACTAGGGGCTAGAATTTTTACGCCTGTCGTTAGCCTTAGCTTTGAGCACATAATAATGATTCATAATAAGCTATTTTCCTGTTTCAGTATTTCTTAATCTAGTATCTACAACAGACTGATGTAACTTTGTCTTCCTTTCTTTTGTCCTCTATTCTTTCCCAGGGGTGTTTTTTTTTTAAAAAAAATAATTATAATAATATGGAATTTTATTTTCTCATTCATGCATATTTTTTGTATCATTTCTTGTCTATCACATGTCAAATCGAGAGAACCGGGGTAATCACTAAAGTTCACAGAAGAAAACTTATACACATACATGTAAGTAGTATGTAGCTTTGCTTTCCTGTTTTGCAGAGCATGATAAAGGGCTGATGTTAAAGCAGCTTTGTATATTTAAAATACTAATATATTTTTACTTTTTTTTTTACTTGATAAAACCCAACCAAGATAGAGCCTCGTTTTTCTTTCCTTTTTTTTTGCACCAGGGTCTTTGGATACCTAGCTACGCCACTGAAACAGAACAAATGAATAAGTTGAGTTGCGAGTTTTGGGCTAGTTTATGGGGTTGAAAAGAGATTAACTCGGTTATAAAAAAAAACACTAAGCATTCCAACATGCATAACACTTCCAGCATGCTTCAAGGTGAAGAAAAATTATGAGAAAAATTGAGACAGTAATGTTTAAAATCTATTTAATTTGAAAGAAATCACAAAACAACTTTTTCAAATAACCAAAATTGTGTTAATAAGTAACCCCCCAGAGAGCATTTCTTTATTTAATCATATAGTGTGTTGGACGTTAAAGGTAGTAAATTCGGGGCTGGGTTCAATAAAGTCTCTCTTTAGTGTAACAGTTATTTATTAATTTAAGTTTGATTACACAAAAACAGCAGATATCATTCACAAAAGTATTGGGCAAAGAACAGGGGTGGTGTTTCATAGTGACCACATTTTTTTCTCATCTGGCCTCTACTGAAAATATGTAGTTGTTAGCGGTCGCTTCTGCTGATTGGCTAGTAACAATTATTATGAAAAGAGCAGTTACAGTTGGAATTAAATCAGTATCAGTATATAAATTACCAGAAGTATCAAGTTATTCTAAAATTCTACAAGAACAATATGAAGGATTTAAAAAAGAAATTTCAAAGCTCACTAAAAACCAATTTTTAATCAGATGTATTATTTTTATTTCAGAGAAGAATTAGAATGTAATTTGGAGTTTCAAGGTCTTGTGGTGTTGCAAAACCGTCTGAAACCGGAAACCGTTCCAACCCTGAACATTCTGAAGGAAGCAGATATAAGGACAGTGATGGTTACAGGTACGTCATCGAAAAGCACATCATTTCTCACTATTGAAATCGAAGAAAATAACTGTCAAATTAATTTTCTTGCTTTTCGAACTAAAGACACTTTCCATCCTTACATTTCCTAAAAATACTTCTTTTTTATCGCAATGTGTTTGTTCTTTTGGAATTTTCATGTGTAGCCATTTTGTACTGCAGGTGATAATCTTCTGACTGCTATCACTGTGGCTCGTGAATGTGGCATGGTAGAGGAGTGCGATTCGGTCATTTCGGTAGAAGCTCGCCTCATAGCTGCCGACCCCACTGTTCCGGGTTCCAAGATGCGACTCCAGGTGCACTACGATTATGCCAAATTGCCAGGATTCAGTGAGAAGCTCAGCATTGGACAAAATGGTATGGTCGACGTAAGTAAGAATTTCATTCCATCTTTTGTACAGGTCATTACTACTCTCTTAATTGCATCATTTTTCTTAAATATTATATTGAGATCCCGGTGTGAGTAGATGTTTCTTACCTTTTAATCAGCCAATATTTTATTTAAAAAAATGGCTCTTTGTAGATCAAGAAATAGAAAATTGTATGATATTTGTATGCGTGGTCGTTAATAGCCTTCAGAAAATGTTCCTGTGATAATATCTGCAACGAATTAAAAAAAAGTTTAACAGTAAATTTTTTGGAATGTTTTGCTAAACATCAAAAACTATTTAAGGCTGTTCTTGACTCTAAAGGATTTTAGATCCTGAATCAAACACTGAGGATATTTTCAAACCGTATAATCTTAATTTTCATTCAAGTCAATAATATGGCGGAACATACTAGCATGCAAAACCTTTCGACATACAACCATGAAATGGTTGAAAAGGTCTTTTTGTGACCAGTGCCTCGAAAAGGCGGCACACGTTCAGATATCAGCTCTAATACATCAGATGGGACATCACAATTCGCAAACACGTGGAATAAACATGGTCAGTGCCAAGGGAACTTAAGAAAAGGGAGGAAGAAGGCATTTCCATGCCAATGTAAATAAAATTCTACATTCATAATGGCTACAAGAAACCATCAAGATGCTTTTAAACGTGGTAGAATGATCGATAAGCTTAAAGAGGAGAGTATAGTTTGACGAGTATTTTACTAGAGTGTGGAATTACAAAAGTCAATCATTTCAAACGCTTGGAGAGAATTCCAAATGACGGGTATTTGCAAGTAACTCATGTAAAAATGGCATAATAGTAAAAAAAAGAAGAAAAAAAAAAAACACATATCTGTACAGGTTATTTACATTAATAACACTGCCTTGTTTTTGGTCTTCTTTGTACAATATGTAAGCCATTACATAAATATTTGTCATGCTAATAGATGATAATCATAGTATGATAAAAACAAATTAATAAATGCGTAAACTATATTAAAGCCCGAAGGATATACGATGTATGAGGCATTAAGGTATGGAGAAAAAATTATGATAGATTAGAATTAAGAATTCCTTAAGAGCTTTTAATTTCCGTCCGAGTTTTTTAGCATATGAAGGAAAAGAACGGGAAAAAGCAGTCTTAAGCACATTGAATGCGTGAGTTTCGCGAATTGTATTTCAAAAATTTATTATTCTTTATAAAAGTTTTCAAATACCTTTATATGTTATGATTAAAAGACATAAAATTTATTATTTTGAATTGCGTTAATCTTCTAGGTTTATTATTTTATATTTTTATCCAACGCCTGTGTTTGGCTTCTTGACCATTTGACACCGAACCTCCCAGTACCGACTGACGACGTCGTCAGTCGGGTATTTATCGAGTCCAGTGCATTGGAGCAGGTGGTCGCCATCCATCTTGGCATGGCCGCAGAGCGGGAAGGCCTCGTCAGTAGCCAGTGGAAATATACTCCCAAAAAGTCATGTCCGGTGGTTAGCCGAAAGCGAGCAAAAGCCTTGGCACATTCCAGGTGCCCCGGGATAGGATCTACAGTGACCATGGTTTCCCATGGCTTTCCAAGGCTCTTGGGTTTATATGTCACGGCAGTACATTTGTGAACCGGACATGACTTTTTGGGAGTATACTTCCACTGGCTACTAACGAGGCCTTCCCGCTCTGCGGCCATGCCAAGATGGATGGCGACCACCTGCTGCAATGCACTGGACTCGATGAATACCCGACTGACGACGTCATCAGTCGGTACTGAGAGGCTAGTCAAATGGTCAAGAAGCCATGGACGGGCGTTGGATAAAAAAATTAAATAATAAACCTAGAAGATATACACAATTCAAAATAATAAATTTATGTGGATATAATGCTCTTTGCTCTTCTGAGGGTCAAAGGGACTTCCGGTTGAGACGACTCGGCTCAGTTCCTTGCTTGGCTTTTTGGTCGGCTCTCTCATTGCCGGGGATCCCAAAATGACTTGGGATCCACTGAAAAGTCACAGTCCAGCCATATGACATGAGCTCTGCAATTTTAGTTCGCACTGAATTGTGTTTAGGCAATCAGTTGGTGTGTTACTGCTTGAGGCTGAAATTACAGTTTGGGAGTTCAAGGTTTATACTCTCTGCATCCATTTTAATGTTGTAAATTAACTTATGTGATCGGATGTAAAGTTTGAAAAACAAACAGAATCCTTCTAAGAAAATGTTCTCTTACGAAACCCTTTTCATTGAATTTTAGGATATGTGTGTGGCCGCCATAGGAGACGGAAGATATCACATTGCGATGGAAGGAACCACTTTTAATCTCATACGACTGCATGACAATCAGTTGCTGAAAAAAGTAAGCGAATAAGGGACTTTTTTAAACTAAAGGATACTTTTATATATAGTGTAAGAAAAAAATTCTACCATATATCTTAACATTTTAATTAAAAAATACGTTTCCTTTAACAGACTATAATACTTGAGCTTTGACTATAACATTTATATAGACTGTGTTATTTTGTTAATATAATTAAACTGTTAAAATAAACGATGTACTATGTCTCTTAATTTTCAACCCCACTATATCAAATATATAATTTTAGATTGCAATCGATGGTTGATAATTGCTTAAATCATCTACAATTTAACATATGTTTTTTTGCTGTTTATGGTATTTATATATTTAAATATAAAATAATCGTTAAAATTTTTCATTTCAAAGTCAGCTACATGCTAACAAATAAATGTTTCTCTTTTGAACAAATCAAGACGCCTAAATTCGTAGAATTTATAATTTTAAAAAATTGCATGTATTTGATATTTAAATTGCAAAATATATCGTTGCATAGATTGGGGTCGAAAGATTTTAAGCAATCAATCGCAAAGAGCAAGACAGGAGCAATGGAAATGTGTTGTTAAAAAACAATCCTTGAAATACGGCAGCTACATTAACAAAATAAATCTCAGAAGGCCTTCTGACACAACTATCAGTGTCTAAAATAACTATCTACATTCACAAGGACTCACTCGTCCTACACAACAGCCGAAGTAATAACTAACAGCTTCACGCTCAAAACAAGACTAACTCAATTTTGACGAGCGACTCTCTGTTTATAGGTCCTCACGAATTGTTCTCGAAAATTCTGCTTGCGTCATAGATCGTGATATTAACAGATTTCTCCCATAATTTTTAGAAGAACCATGTGGTCACAAACTCACCAAAAATGATGCCAACCTAGCTCTATCGCCAATTCACCAAATTTCCATTGAATCGCCATTATAATGTAAGGAGCGTCGTTGTTTGCGAATATTACAATTTTAACATAAAATAAATACAACATAGAGTAATATAAATGTATTACATATCCATATATAAATTATTATTTTACTATTTTAAGTATTCTTTACACAAATTCGTAACCATATGTTGTACCATTCATATAGTATGAAAACGTTTAAATATTTTTCATGGACTTGGAAAATATCGCAATTAATATAGCTTTTGAGAGAAGTCATCTAGAAATTATATAAATTGTGTATAAGGAAAAAAAAATGAAGTTGAATGAAAATGCACTTCTTAATTGTTCAAAAGCTTCCAACTACTTTTACTTTTAAAAAACTTACGCGAAGAATATTTAATTCCCACAGGTTGTATTGAAAGGCACAATTTTTGCTCGAATGTTACCCGAACACAAATTATTTCTCATCGAAACTCTTCAAAACCTTGGGTAAGTAAATGAAACGTTAACTTAATTTTTTAAATGTTATCATTATTAAGTATTGAAATTCATCGGAAATTTAAAATAAAGAAAATTATTCTTTAGAAAGTGTGATTTTCTCTTTTTATAAATTAATATGAAACTCTGAATAGGTTATTTGAAGTGGATAAAGTACTTTACATGAATATTAAATTAGTATGAATATTAATTATCGGAAATACTTTATTTTATTTCGCCAGGCATCAAGTAGGTATGTGTGGCGATGGGGCGAATGACTGCGGTGCTTTAAAGACTGCGCATGCAGGAGTGTCGCTCTCTGTGGCCGAAGCTTCAGTGGCATCACCCTTCACTTCAACCCAGACGAATATTAAATGCATTCCTGAAGTCATAAAGTAAGTCGAAAAAATTCTATTTTTTAACGAATTTTTTTACGCCATTGTTCTTAGAAAATTTACATGAGCCTAAAAAAATATAACAGTTGTATTGTTTATTATCCCCTGTGAGAGGCTGGAACCTCTCTCTTGGGCACCCCTAGATATGTGGAAGGTAGGGAAGAAACACTCGTCATTATCCAATCAATCTATTTATTGATCACACAATGAAAAGACACAATTAATAATAGTAAGATAATGTCTCGATGCTAACCACGAAAGTGGAACAACGACGGTAAAACACGAACGATTAGAAGACTATCAAATTGATCCTTACTTTATAAAGGATCTAACCTATCTTCCGATTTAATCTAATATCCATTTAATCTCAGTGAACTATCGTCATTTTAAAGCTTCCTCCTAATAAATCTCTTAATCACAATAATTCAAATATGATACCTTCGATAACAGTCTTACCTGGTTTCTCGCTTATTTCTTCTCCTACTCTCTATTCAAGCAAGAAAACTTCTACTATATATGGTAAGTTAATTTGAATATCACGATTTTTTCTTCTTCCGAAGGGTTGGTTGTGAATAACGCGAATTGATAGCCCAAAGATTTCCCAAGAGGATTAATTGAAGGATCGCGGATAGATCCGTCACATCCCTTACAACGGTCTGAATTGTTTTCGAAAACGGCGTAATGGTGTGACATAGCCATCTGTCGATAGCTATGTCTTGGGGTTTCCGCGTAAGTTAGAGGTGTGGGATTATCGGAATGATGAGACATTCTATAATTCTTAATATGACTTTTATTAAGAATTTAACTTAAATTACTTAGATATCAAACAAACTTATATTAAGTGAGAATAAACCAAAGTACGCAGTTTTAACTAACTCAGATCGCGCAATTAGATCACTTATCAATATAACTAATTAGATCCACCTAATCCCGTTTCAATAATATACTAGCGTTCAGAATATATTCTCCCTACCTTGGTTGAATACTCAATGATTCAATTACTTTCAGGTAGACTGATGGGCTCGTGTGCAATAGTATGCACCTTGTATAGATTAGCGAGGTGGGCGTCTTGATTCTAAACCGTCGATCCACACTTTTTTCATTTCCGAACTGAGCTTTCTTTAAATTGCCATTTTTGCTCACTAAACTTTCTATCCTTTTAAAGGTTATCTTATTTGCATCTATGCTTCGTTTTACTTCTTGGATTTGGGTTGGAAAAGTTTTGCCATTAATCGTGGCCGTCAAAGAACGTAGGAGTTATGTTAGAAGAAGAACGCGAGAGATGTCACAATGGCATGTCTACCTCGGCTCTTCCTTTGTAAATGATTCAGCACACTCAAACAAGCTTTGGTTACCTGTTTTATACTCCACGGAGAACGACGTTAAACGCCCTCTACCGGCTATACGTAATGCGCAATCACGCTGCATTTCTAATCATTTGCATATCTCTCCGACATTCCAAGTTTCATTACAACCCCGCAATTATTTCTTCGTGCGCTAATTTTTTTGTCCATAAGTGTATATATGCACGCACAATTGAAGCATGGTGGGATATTTAGTCTTTCTTTGATATGGAGACAAAGATAATATTGGCTTTTTTTTAGATTATCTTTCAATTTTATTTTTCCTCGAGCAAAAAATTACACATTGCATTGCCAATCCCTGTTCTTTATTGAATATTTTCAAGAATCTCAATTCCCACCTTCAATGAAAAATTCCCACCTCCACCAAAAAGAAATCCAGGATGAGAAGTATTTCAGTTCTATGGACAAACTCAAACTCAGTGGCGCAACAGCCCATGAAGGTCAGGGCCTACTGTGCCCATCCCAGTATACGTGAACCATTGATCGCTGAGGTGAATGAGCAGATATCCCGATCAGGTGGTCAATCTGAAGCGAGACTCCCAGTGCTTTAAGTCCTCAAGCGAGCTTGGTACTCATTTATCGACTCACTGCAGTAGGGATGAAAGGTTGAGTCGACTTTGCACAGCCCAGGAATAGAACCCGAACCTGTGGCGTGGAAGAGCGATACGCTATCACTCGACCACCAGGCCCTCACCATGGACAAACTGCACCTCTTAAAAACACAAGCACTAATAATCTCACTATAGGAATTAAAAATATGGGCAAATATATCAAAGAAAGAAAGAACACATATATCAGTGCCCGTACAACGTAGGGCAGACCTGTTGTGGCTGGTTTTCGATAGTTCGTACAGTGTACAGGCAAATCAGTTAAGGCGCCAAAATATAATTACAGAAATAACGTAGAATTCAATTTACTGATTATATTTGATGATAAAAATCTGATTCTCAATTTATTTCTTAAAAAAATAGTTAACTAGTTTAAGAAACTAAATGAAATAGATGAACTGTTCATTAAATTAATTAAAAATAAGTACTAAAAAGAAAATTTTGCTAAAAGCTTCTTTTCAGAAAGTTAATTTAATTCAGAATTTCTACTCTCATAAATTTATTGGGGGGCTTCATTCATTCAGTACATAAATCTTAATTCTAAATGCTACAGCAATCGAAAATAAAACCATGACTTTAGGTATGCTTCTCAAAATGCTCCAGTACCTATCAGTAAAACCCAGTAAATCATCAAACCAGTAATCATTGATCTTCAACTTATAAACATATTTATAGTATAGTCTTTACGACGAGAAATATATTCACCCTCTGACAATAAAGTTCGGTGAATAGTCCTGTAACATTAAAGCAGATGATATATTAACGAAAGTTATCTTACTGTCCTTCAAAATAGTCACCTCTCATAACTATGCACCGCTGAGACCTGTTATACATGTCCTGGAAACTTTGCAAGAAGTTTTCTTTTGGGATGGAGTTCAAAAGCATCATCACGTTTCGTTGGATGTTAAGAATATCGTCAATATCGATAACACGTTTTTCTCATCCCTAAATTCTGGGTAACGATTTATCACACGAATTCACGGTTAATCTTCAGTTCATCAGCTATCCTGCGCACAGTTAATTGACGATCTTAAGTGATTAATTTCCTCACTTTTTCAATGTTTTCGTCACTGACGGAGGTCCCTAGTCTTCCGCTACGGGGGCTGCCAGAAACATTTTCCCTGCTTTCCGAAAACGGGAGAACCACTAGTACACACACTTCATGGACAATACTTGATCTTCATAAACACGAACCAGCATCGCATAAGTTTCTTTCGGTGTCTTGCCGAGCTAAAAATCTTTTAAACAAAACTTTATATTGATCTTTTGTTCCTTCATTTTCCTGTTCAAAACAAGTCTTACGCGGAGCACAAATGAGTCTCAATTGAACAACGGTGGTGGCAGATGGTCAACACCTGCCGTTAAGCATGTGCAGCGTTTTGTTTCACAAGTGTTGCCAGATCGACCATTCTGACTTCATTTACCGAACTTTATTGTCAGAGGTTGTAAATGGCAATAAAGGCATAAAGGCATAACCTCTGGCAATAAAGTCCGGCGAATCGGAGATATTATTCAAATAAGTTTTGCGGGAAACAAACTTAAACTACTAAACATCCAAGATTTTTTTTAAACAGGAAGTTTTGAAATTCTAAATATTTTCTGCAGTTTTCAATAATTAAGTTATTATAAAAAGAAAGCATTGCATTCTTGAAATAATGTAATAATCACAAAAGATAAGAACCAAGTGATTGTATCATCCTTTCAGAGAAGGACGTGCTACCCTCGCAGCGACCTTTGGAGCTTTTCGATACATGGTATGCTACTGCTTCGTTTTGCTGGCTGCTGTTCTGATGCTTTTCTGGGTAAATTGTTTACTCCTAATTTCTCGTCAAAAACTGTAACTTCCACTTCTTTTTACAAGTATTCGCATCTACTCTAGTTCGTTTCACGAGTTTCTTTTTTTTCTTCCAGGACGGCCAGAAGCCTTCGGATGGCGGATACGTTATTATTGACATAGTGCTCAATCTCTTACCGCCGATAATATGTAAGTGTGTTTATGCTAATTTAACTACCCCATTTACTCTATTCTGTAGACCTTAGATTATTTCAGTTTGTTTATTTTCTTTCAGTCGGCAGCACCCACGCTTATCCGGGTTTGGTGAAAAGACCACCGACTCGAAGCATCATTAGTTTCTTGCCTCAGTTTTCAATGTTTTCATTCATGCTCATTCAGATTGGTGTTTATGTTTTGGCCTACGAATATACTATAATGCAACCATGGTAAGTGGCTGCAAGTCCTTTCATAAATTAATAGAATACTAAAATAAAGTGAAAGAAATTTTGTTATTTTAAAGAAATAAGTTTATTATTATTAACACTAAATAATAACACTAAATAATGCCGGCTGGGTGGCATAGTCGGTTTGTCGCTGGCCTTCTATACCCAAGGTTGCGGGTTGGACCCCGACCTATGTCGATGGATTTTCCTGATGCAGAAAATCGACAGCGGCCATGTCGTATGATTACATGGCATGAAAAAGATTCATCGAGTGTCCGTTTGGCTTGGATGCTCCAGGCAAAATTAAATTTCTAAGTACAAATTTTGCATCGGCAGAGCTCAGGTTCCTTCCTCTGGGGAAGAAGCTGGGTGTCAAAATTACTTGCTGTAATTGGTATCACCTAAATGGTGCTGCATTAAAGTGATACTAGCTCCTGGGGAATGTACTAGGTCTGAAAAGGCAGAAATACCAATACTCAGCCCCATGACAGAAAAAAAAAACTAAATGCTTATTTTTAACCAAACTTCTGTTCTATAACGCAACAAACATCAATGAATATTTATAAAGGATTATATAGAGCTGGACAAATAAAAAATCTTCACACTTCTTCAGCTACGGGTCATGAAACAGCGATGGGAATGATCATGATTCAAGCGATAAATTTGTCGGAAAGGGATTTATTAGAGATTTTCAAACTTTTTCAACTCACGGAACCCCTAGAACTGGGTTAGAATGTGTTTTCGTGATATCCCATTCCATACACATATTTCGAAGAATATATTTCGAAATAATATTTAAAGAAGACCAACTTGTTATATGTACTTTGTGTAAAGGCAATTAAAAAATATGTGGCAATAATTATTAAAAAATTTGTGAATCCAATTTTTATATAATTTACTCATTAATAATATTAATTTGTGATCTACCCATGAATTATATTTAGAAACAAGGATATGTGCTTGCTTTTTTTCACACAAACTGTCCAAGTCTAGGTCTGTTGAGATTAAATGCAACCACATAACATATTCTGAGTTTGATTTGTTTGCATACTTATTTTTGTACCCCCACTCACGTTGAGAAATATATTTCACTTAAAAAAAATGTTCTAAATAGCATTAAAATGTGTGAGAAATACTTCGTATTTTGCATGAATTTACAACATAAAGAGTTTAGGAGCTGTTCTTGCTTAAATTTTGATTTTAACATCGAATCTGTTGATAAGTTGTTTCCTCTCCTTCATTATAAATGTTTTTTCCAAAAATGTCAAACGGTGCATTTTCCATTAGAAAACTATTTAGTTTTGTAAGACATTGTACTAACTAAATAGTATAAAATTATCCTCTGAGAGCAATCAAAGACAGTAAAAAATGGGATGCTTTTGCCGATCAGGTGGCATTAGTAACGACAACGTTTTAATGTTCTTTTATTTTTTTTAATAAAAGTTTAAAAAGTACTGCGAAATAAAGTTATTATATATAAATGAAATTTTCAGTTTTAATGAATAGGATGAGCTTTAGAAACTTTGTAACTATACAATTTTCATTGAGAATATGAATTTATTGTGCATAGATATTTATAAGTTTCTTCTATATTTTTACTGGGACTCTTGGAACCCCTGGATATGCCCTGTGGAACCCCGGGGTTCGTGGAACACAGTTTGAAGAACAAATGATGAGCATTTAAGCGCAATCGAATGACGCAGACAGAAGAAACAGCATCATGAGCTCTCTGTAAAAGGAAAGTTATGCACTGGTTTTCTCATATGAAAATTACTTTTGAATGTTTGTGAGAAGATTGTGTTATTCCTCGTAGAAGGATAAATGGTCACCAGCAAGTGCCGGTATTCGATAGTGGCCTATCGAGAGCGCGATTTATCAGAACGCGATATTGCTACTCGCACTGATCGAGATCCCACTTCTGTGATGCGAATATAGAATCGATGGATTCAGGAGTTAGTACTGAATGCCATGCAGTACCTCAACGTAGGGATGGCAATTCTTTCCTAAAAAGATCGATTTTTAAATAGATTCGAATCGTAACCCGATGAATCGATTCATAAAAAAATTGAGGTCTAAAAGATCGATTTCTAAGAAATCGATTTTTTTTCAAGTCTGCATTTACAATGTAAATATAAATCCATTTTATGAAGAAAAAAATATACCATAATAAATGATCTCTTATCTGTAAAACCAAGGAACTTTTTCGTTCAGGGAATTCGACAATTACAATTAATTTTATTACTATATCAAAGTATAGGGTATAAAAGAAGACACACTCATTTTCTAAATGTATTTGTTACATTAAAAAGTTTAGAAAATAGATAATATAGCTTATAGTTCCTAATGCTTATAGTATCTAAGCTTTTTAAAAAACAACAGTCTGTCAAGTTTCCTGGGATCCAAGTGGTTCCGCTTATGACTTGCGATGTTGCCGGCAATCGAAAAAAGACGATCACAAGGATCAGATGATCCAACGATACTCATATTAATATGGCTACTGAGTGAGCGTGATGATAGAGTTTTTCTGTCCTCAACGTAGGGACTCAAAGTATGGGATCATACTTCAGGTGCTCAACTGCCTGCGATAGTGTTTAAATTCTTTGTTTAATCCCTGACATTCCGGTGCATTCAACTAATTATAAATAATTTTATGGTTTTTACCAAAACAGAGAAAATAGAATGTCGATTTTCTAGGATGAAATATCGATTTGCTGAATCGATTCAGTGCTGCATATCGATTTAAAAAATCGATTTTTTTGGCCCGAGAAATCCATTCTTCGATTAATTGATCTCAGATTGCTATCCCTACCTCGACGATCCCCTATCACTAAGGTAACCAGTTTTTTTACAACGAAAAGGAGAACGCGCGCATGAGAAAAATTTAATAAAAAGTTACAACTTAAATATATGTATAACATTTTATTGATTCAGATAAAAATACACTAATTATGCATTTTAATTATTTACTTAAATGAGCATTTTCCCACTGAATAATTTTTTGTCAATAAACCTTTTTGTAATGCATCGAAAATTTCGGTGTAAAAAAAATATCCTTCATACTGAATTGTACGGTAAGTACTGCATCTAAAATATCAACATTTAATCTTGATTTCTCACTTGTCCAAAAATCATTATCAATTGAAAAAACTCTTTCAACTTTTGCATTAGTTCCAGGGCAGCACAACTTAAATTCAACAAGAATAACTAAATTATCACATAGAAAGTGTTCATTTTTGAAACGGCTATTTCCATCCATCTTTTATCAATTTCAGCATGCTGATTTTCCCATTGTTCCAATTTATTAGAATTTAAATATACATTCAGTCTTCCAATTTCATCAAGCAGACAATCTTCATCGATTTTAATATCAGGCATTTCTTTCGACAAAAACTCAACACAATTTTCTATATCTGCCCAGTTTACTTGTGATGAAGTCAAAATAATAATAATAATTGAAAGCAGTTATTTTCAGTGATATTTGTTTTAGACCATTCTTCCTTCCATATATTGAAAACATCTTTGATTCATCTCTGAATAAAGAGTAACAAATCATTTTTAAAATATAGAAGAGAACACTTTTCGAGGACGGACAGAACTTATAAGAAGAGGACTGTCCTCCCTAAAGGAGGACGGTTGGTCACCTTACTATCATCAACGCACGATTCGACAGACATGTTGTCTGGTTGGCCTAGCAGGATCGTACAGCCATATCACGAATTAGGGGGGATCCTAGGAGCACACACTTCTTAGCGAAAATTTTTTGGTGCCAAAAACTTGGCGATAACGTTTACGATATGGCAACCCTGCCAAATTGTCCAGTTTTAGGCTAAGTAAAATGGAAATCCTAAAATCGGTCGAGCACAAAGTCCACCCCATTTCAGACAGGGGCCATTTCCACCCCTGACCTTGCTTGCTTCTGCACGTGGAACGACCACCGTTTTCATTTTACCACGTTCTTCTTTTTTGAAGCTGGACGAATGGATATTTTACCTTTTGAATGAAAGTGGTAAGAAAGAAATGATTGCTTTTTATATGAATGAATGAGAACGAGTGAAAATATTTCAGTACGGTGGTCCGAAATATGAAAGTAATTTGTTTGAGAGAAATGGAGAACGTTATTTCATCAGCCTAAAGCATTCACATCGGAATCCCCACTGCAGCGACGATTTTTCAGTTTTTCTTGTAGAAGCAGAGTTTTAGAAGTCGCGTTTTCTTCGTAAAAACATGCCGAATGGATTTTCTTCTGAATAAAAGGTAAGAAAGTGATGATTGTTTTTTTGTATGAATGAAGGATTGATAGAATCTTGGTATGGATGTCCGAAATTCGGAAAGAACTTGCATTTAATTTCTTATTTTTGATTTGATGTTTCCTATAGTGTCCGTTTTAGAAACCACGTTTTTTCGATGTTTTTAGCCTCTTGACGCCGTTTTGAAAACCATGTTTTTCTCTCTGGTTTTTGTGTCTGACGCCATTTTGAAAAACACGGTTTCTTCCTTGGCGCCATTTGGTGAAAAACTTTTGTCGCCAAAAACAGCAGTGTGCTGTCCTGGGATTTTACCCTTAGTGGCGATGGTGATACGTCAATCGACAAAACAAGAGTGCCTCAACGTCGTTTTTTCCAAACGCGAGTCCCTTTCTGTACGTACCATCTTAGGGGATCGAATCCCTATCTTGAGGCACACAGAAGAATTCACGAGGTTTGTTTGCATTGGATATCGTCCACAGACCTTGAACTTAGTGTGATGGTATGGGAAGACATTGGATATGCGACACGAACATCTCTTGTTTGCCAGTGTTACAGTTCTCTGACTTAAGGCCGGTGGCTTCACGAAGCCTCAGAAACATCATCTTTCAACAAGATGACGCAAGACCGCATGTTGTCCGTCGTGTCCTGACCTACCTCGACACAGAGAGGATAAGACGATTACCCTGGTCAGCACTTCTCCATATTTGTCCCCCAAAGAAAATAATAGATCATGGGTTACCGAGGGACTAGACTGCCACCTCTCTCTAGCCATTCCGATCGATGGAGTGTGATGAGTGTGATATAAACATGAAGCAGCAAGAAAGGATTTACTCGTGCCTGTCCATTCAAGCTCAGTTTGATTCTATATTTAACCGAATTAGGGATTATGTATTAATTTTGGTTTTTATTTACTAACAAATGTCCCATAAATTTAATATTGTTACAAATTTTGTATAATGAATGCTTAAAATAGTGTAAACAATTTATAACTGGATGTGTAATACGTTTATATTAATCCATGTTGTATTTATTTATGTTAAAACTGTAACATTCGCAAGCAACGTCTTTCCTACATTATATAATAACGATTCAATGGAAACTTGGCGAAATCTTGATGATAGAGCCAAGTTGGCATTATTTTTGGTGAGTTCGTGACCCTATGAATTCTTCTGGAAATTGCGGGAGAAGTCTACAAATATCACGATCTATGACTCAAGCGGATCATTCTCGAAAAATCCGTGAAGCCTATAAATAGGGAGTCGTTCACGAAACAGTTAGATTTGTTTGGGCCGTTCAAGAGTAATATTCATTTGACCTAGAAAAATTGACCAGTGATTAGTGATTACTTCGGCTGTTGAATAGGACGAGCGAGTGCTTGCGAATTTTCTTAAAACATACTTTTAGACACTGATAGTTGTGTCTGAGTGCCACAGAAGTTGTAAAGGCGTTTTGAGAGTTATTCTATTAATATAGCTGCTGTATTTTAAGGATTGTTTTTCGACAATAAATTTCTGAAAACGGTCTTGTTTTTTAAGACTGATAGCATAAAATCCTCGAATCCCGATCTACGTTACAATATGTTTTGTCCTTCTGTGCTGTATATGTACAATAAGTAAAGTTTTGTTATTTACTTTCCTTCCTGGTGATGTAATTTTAGTTGCCTTCTGAGTGCTTTTTGTGTTACTATTTCACTTGTAACTAAGATGATCGTTCATTAGAAGCTTTGAAAAAAAAATTTGTTGAATAACATTTTAGTTGAGCAACTCATTTTGTTTAAACACCTTTACAAACATCTTTTATCAAAGTTATCTCCTTTAAAATCTCCTGAGAAACGAGAAATTATAGGTAAGTACAGAAGGCTTGTTCCTTTTTTTGTTGAATCATTCTTATTTTGAGTATGATATTTTTTTAAGATTATATTGTGTGTGTGAATGAAAATGTTAATTTCATACTGAGGAGTATATATCTTAGGTCTCTCTTTGTTTTTTGTTGTTCTTGTGCAGTGAGCGCTTCGTTAACTTTCATATTAAGAATAAAACTTCGCTGCTGTCAGATCCTTATCTGTATCGTATTCATGATTGATGTTTGTCGTTAAGAAGAATGACACCTTAAACCAGATGATTACATTAAGTATTGTTTATATTTAAGTTAATGACATGAAGACGTACTCTTGAAAAAATTCAAAGATTTTGATACTTTTTTCTGATTAGAGGCTGTTTGAATGCATTTAAAAATAACCAGAAAATTGAACCAGTAAATCATTCATGTTATTTCTTTGTCACACTTTTTTTGATTTCCAAGCTCATACTCACAAAAGTACATTGGAGCACAAACAGTTCCTGTCATTAGATATCACTTTCCGAAATTTGAAAAATTCACCTCAGAATTTGGAAAGCAATTTTTTATTGTCCAATATTACTGGAGTTAATTAATTATATGTGAAAAATAATATTTTAAAACTATTACATAAAAATTCTTGATTTTCAACGCCTTAAAATTATATATTTTATTTTATGAATTTGAACCACTTGTTTATTGCATAAATGTCGCCGATTTATATTTATTTGTTTTTTCGTAAAATAAGTATAATAGTTAAATATATTCATGGCACAATTATTAGAGTTTATTTTAAAAGTATTAAACAGTTGTTATGAATCAGATTTGATTTTTTTCCCTTTAAAGTATCCAACTACTTTCGGAACCATGATTTTGTAAAAGCGTACAAAAGAATATTTTTTTAGTATTTAGAGTCACAGATTAGAATACACGTTAAAAATTGTTTTAACAATATTATTACAATAAAAAATTATTTAAATGCAATATTTTGACAAAAAATGAGCATAGAATTACCTATTTTCAAAACATTATCCTTTTATGAAAAATGCTTCTATAATAACAATATTTTGCCTATATACGGCTAATACTTCTCTAGAGTCTGAACTAGGACTTGGGAAAAATTCACATTATTACTACCAACTGAAATAATAATCGGCGTTCTTTGGTTAAAATTTCTTCACTCTGATGTATTAAAATATGTGGATATATAAATCTACTTCTTATATTTCAAAGCTCCAGGCTCTATACAGATGTCTGAGCTATATATAGGCAAAATATTATTATTGTAGAAGAATTTTTCGTAAAAGGAGAATGTTTTGAAATTAGATAATTCTGTGTTAATTTTTTGCCAAAAAATTGCATTTAAATAATTTTTACTGTAATAATATTCTTAAAACAACTTTATACTTGTATTCTAATCTAAGTGACACTAAGTATTAAAAAATATTCGTTTGTACGCTTATGCAAAAATCACGGCTCCGAACGTAGTCGGATACCTTAAGCTTTTGAATTAATTCCAGTCGAACCTCCATATTGCGAATTTTTCTATAAAGGGGGAACTTTTTCCTGGTATCAAGAAAATTTTATGATTTTCTTCGTAAAATAACCTATCTAATCTCCCATTTTCTATAAAACGAACTTTTTTTTCTTGCAACTCAATTTTTTTCCAATTTTTAAAGTATTTCTGGACATTTCAAGTTAATCTCTATTCACACATTTTATGGTGGTCATAAATCTTAAACTGGTTTTATTAGGTGCCTCATTTGCCAAGAGTAGTAGAATTCTGGATGTTTCATCCTAGAAGTACAACCTTTAACCCCCTTGTGCAGTTCACTAGAAACATCTTCAATATCCTCTTTCACCCTCAGTGGAGTTCTAGTTATAAAATAATATATATTTAAAATTACTTGTATGCTTTGAATTATAGAGAGAAAATGTTTTTAAAATTCATTAATTTTAATATAAAGTTATTTTCTTAATGTTGAAAATACAGTGCATTCCTCGACATTCTTTTTCCTTGTTTCCTTGCAATTTTTTTTTTCTTTTTTTTGATGGGTAAGGTTTATAAAATAAATAGATATTTATTTATAAAAAAGGTGTGAATAATTACTTTTTTTTAGTGTATAGAGTGTATGATTTTTTTTTTTTTTTTTTGTGGTTTATAAAATATATTGAAAGATGAACCTTTATATAATGAATTTTCCATATAACGAGCTTTTTTCCGGGATTTATCGACTTCGTTATATAGAGGTCTGACTGAATTTTATCTAACGCTATTCGCTTAGAATGCAGCATTTGGTTGAAAAGTGACAATTTCTCTGTTATAACAAGTTTTGATATTTACTTCTCCCGTTGTGATAAATTTTTTAAAAAGCAAAGAATTCCGTTCTAGGTATGAGCCCTTCGAATATATTATAGAAAAGACCCACGTTCCTGCTGCTTCGCACGCCGGGACTGCCGTTCTCAGCGTCAACATGATGTCTTACGTCATCGCGGCCACCATCTTTTCGCCAGGACCACCCTACAGAAAAAGCTTCTTCTCGAACAGTAAGTGCATTTTCTATCGTGATTGAAAATGTTTCTTTATATGAACGACATGATTGAAAGGAAAAAAAGAAAAACACAGAATTAGGCTTCAGATAATAACAAGTTATATGAAATGGCTCTTTTAAATTCTGCTTTGATGAAGAAGAATTTAAGAGTAATTTTTTAATTATTGGCGAAATTGCAGAAGCATTAAATGAAACGCATCATGTAATTATTAAAACTTTGTCCACCCAATGTAGACAGTGTCTGGTGATTTATTAAAGTTATGAAAGAAAGTTATGAAGTGTGATTTTTGAAACAGAGGTTTTTTTCTTGAAAGACACATAGTAGCAACAATTAGAAGCTCTAAAACTATTTAACAATAAAATTTAATTTTAACAAGTAATATAAAAAAAAATTAAGTCGATTCCTACTTAGATCAACAAAGAAAATTTTTATTTTAGCTACTTTTTATTAAATAGTTAATATGAATATGTATATACATAGGACAGAATCACAACATTAAGTGGTCATTTATTTTTATTAATTATCATTAAAGTATCGTATTCTCATCCAAAACAATCGTGTCTATAAAATTTCCGTTCAACTGAGTGCTTTAAAACGTGAGAAAAAAAAACCTTTTCAAATTTTGACACAAGTCGCCAAAAATGATGCCAACGTAGCTGTATTTGTAATTTTTTAAATAATTAGTTTTAGTCAATTAATTTTTATGAATTATAATTAAATTATTGTATTGTCATATCCCAAATAATTTTGTATATAAAATTTCAGCTCAACTGAAATCAAAAATCAGCTCGCTTTAAAATGTATTTTATTAACGATTGAAAATTCCACGAAGATAAATAAATAAATATACATAGAGTGTGAGTTAATAGTAAGAATTGAAAAAAAGCAGAGGTGATTTAATGCTATGAAGACAAAAAACGAGGATCAGAAACGGAAAATATTTAAAAAAAATACAACTAGATGTATTAATTTATCTCTGTAAAATACACAAGACTTAAATTTTAAAAATTTGTGGCTAAAAAAATTAAGGCTCAAAATTCTCAGTATGGTTTTTTTATTCTGTTCCCAAGTTCTTTTTAATTTTCATATTATACCCTACAACCACGTTTATTTACTATTTAAAAAGACTTAAGAGAGGTTTTGTGCGAAAATTATATGGTCTTGTAGGATCTAATGGTGAATATTATGAAGGGAAAAACCATTTCACTTGAGTTTATATTAATTAAAAAATTTTCATTAAGGAAACAATTCATGTTAAAATATATTTTATGGAAATATAAATTTATCTTGACAGTTGAAATTTTTATTTGAAAAGGCATTTAAAAAAATTAACATATTGTTAAATCACCTTTCAATGGAATGTTTTAGCGAAATATTGCATTGTATCATTCTTAATTGGGATGATTAGTTCACTTAACTTTATTTCTTGGCTTATTCAATACACATTTCCTGTTTTTTTAGGTAATTATTAGAATCGGAACCTCTAATTTTCCTAATATAATATAAATATATACATATATTAATATTTACTTAATATATATATATATATATATATATAATATAATAATAAATATACCTAATATAATATAAAGTGCTTCCACATTAAATTGAGTAATTGTTGTTTTGTATTTTTTCATTCCTAGAATTTTATTGGTAATGAATAATTCTTGATTTTTTTCAAGTAGCTTAGAGTGCAATATTTTTTTAAAAAAACTCCACAATAATGTACTTTATAACGAATTATGACACAATTTGCACTAAAAAAAAACAGCTTAATAAATCCTTAAAGGCTTTTATTAATTGTAATACAATCTGATTCATCTTGAGAATTTCAGCAGTTCATTTTACAGATATCGCATAATTAATTTTTTTTATGGTAAAAAATATACTCTTAAAAGTATATTAACCAATATATTTTTTTTATTTTAGAAATATCTGAAATTCACCCATGAAATAAATACAAAAGAATTAAGATGAACGAATAAAATAAAAGCAAGAAACATTTCTAACAGCTAATTGCAAAAATGTTTTTTCTAAAGATAACTTTAACATATTATTCATTTTTTGGTGCAGTCCTTTTTTTTCACTTTAAATCGATTTTAAATTTTTTTTATAGAAATCTATACTGGTGTAATCATCGTAGAATTTTTCCTCGTGTCGTATTTGACGATATATCCTGCAGATTTCTTAGCTAAATTCATAAACGTAAGTAATTTATTTTTCAAAATTTCGATTTTCAGAATAAAAAATAACTCTTTTCAAAAATTATTTCTATATATATAATGAAAATAATATTTTTATCTTCTTTACTAACTAACCTAAGAAAGTGTGTCTGAAAAAAATATCTATACAAAAATACCATTATATTAACTTGGGATTTTCCTTTTTCATATAAAAATTTCTTTTTGACCATCGTATTACATATACTAGGGCTATTGTTGTTTTAATTATTTCTAAGAAATAATCGAGACCGAAACTTTTTTTTTTCGTTCTTAGGACTTCTTTACATAGATATCATTCAGAACCATGTATTTCTCTTAGTGTTACACGCTTTAATTATAAACAAATTATACTGACTTCAGTTTGGAATTCAGTCAAAACTCTTTGCTGCCATTCTACATTGATAAATAAATATTTGAAATCAAAATAAAAGAGGTTTGTCAAAAGAAAAAAACTAAAATTATCAAGTGACATAGCAGCTTTGTTTCTATGATAGTAGAATGTAAACAAGGGGCTTGGACATGGAGAAAAGTAAATGGAAACTACTCCATAACTCAGAAAAAAATGCATAAAACCGAAAATTTGTGCGTGCGTTTGATAGAGATTAACATAGTATTAAAAGCCAAAAATAGCGTTTTAATATTTTTATCAATTTTTCATATTTAAAATTTTTTTCATTAATCCTCTTGTTGCGGCCCGCGCCAAATTTCTTACATATGTGTGAGGCCCGGAGGGAAAAAGGTTGAGTACCCCTGGTTTATCACGAAACTGAGAGGACTAAAATATTTTTTGGTGTTAAAAGAATGTCGTGTTAAGAGATATTGCAAAAAAAAAACATAAATTTAACAAAATTAAGTTTTAGAGTACATTTTATTTACATTGATACGCGCGTATATATGCATGAATTTAATAAAGATCAGTAAGACAAAAACATTCACGAAAACTTAATGAAATTGAATACAAAATTTTCCAAGTATTTTGAAGAACAAAACATTTACTAAGTTTTTGAAAATCAATCTGATATTTTTCTTTGCATTGTCTTTTTTAGCAACAAATTGTTCGATGTCGTTCATTTTGTTGTTCATTTCACTATTGGAATGTGCGTGTAAATAACTGCGTGTACTTTTCATGATGTTTCTCATTGCGAATGACTTGAAAACAGGAGCTACATTATTCATTTCATTTTTATCTTCGTAATCTGCATTTGAGCTCTGAGCATTCTCCAAAGCGTCCTTGTCTGCCACTAATCGGGGCTGCGTACACATTATCATCATCATCTACTGCAGCGAATTCTTCCAGTGATACATTCCAATCCGGTTGGTGTTTTGTTCATTCTCAGATGGGAAATGTTTTCGCGTTAAGCGATTTTTTCGTTTCGAATTAAGAGGGGGGAAAATGCATGGAAATACTTAGTACAGGGGTGCCCAACCCAAATGTCTTTTGGGCCACTTTGGAAAACAATTATAATCTCGCGGGCCGCACATAAAAATATGTACCTGTATTTAGAAACTAAAACACATTTATTGGAGTGAAAATTTAACACAATGAATTATTATTATTGTTTTCATTATTTTTCATGTATACAGACATAAATAATATAATAATGTTTACATAATATAATACGGTTTACATAATATATTACGGTGTTCCTTTTGAATTGATCTTTCGTTACTCATTGTTGAAATTTGATTTTGCTGTCATTCGCAAACTATTAAGTATACATTGTCCTTTATTTTTTTAAACTTTAAAAAACATCTCTGGCTGCCTCTTGCTTTTTGGGCACTCCAAACAGAAAAGAAGAAATGAAAGTCGCACACACAGAGAATCATGTTCCATCCATAGTAAAGGATATGCATAATGCAATTCGGAATTTATTAAAAAAGTAATTTATTATAGTAAAATCAAATGTAACTGTTTGATAAAATATAAATCTATTTTAATCTAAAGGACATTTCTATTATCAAAAAGCATTTATTTTAAAACAAGAACAGGTAATAGGCAAATACATTGTAGATTTATATAATTATATAAATTTCACCTCAAATAAATTTCAAAATGAAAAAACTTTAAAAACCTGATATTTAAAAATTTTTTAAAAAGAGTCGGTGGGCCGCAACTGACGTACTGGCGGGCCACATGCGGCCCGTGTGTTGGACACCCCTGACTTGTACGTCGGGACCGCTGTAATATTTCGTGTCAACTGATATTTCATCTTAAGCGTTTTCGCATTGAACGTATTTCACTGTATATCATTTTACATACGCAGTTCTTTTCTTATGGGAATGCTGCTATTTCTATGATGATGATTATGAATCATTCATTAATTATTAAAAGAAAGTTTCTGTTTCCATTTCGTAATTTTTTTATCCACCTACTTCAAATAAATAAATACATTTGTCAACATCACTTCATAGAAACATTAAATATCATCTGCCTTTAATATTTATAAAGATTCAGAAACTATAAATTTGATTTATAAAGGCAGTAATGAGGCATGTATATATTCCGATGGAGGAGCTGAACTTATTAAATTAGAAACCAGACGTCTTACGATTATAATTTGCTACTTTGTCGTCTAATGGTTTGTCTTCCGGAAAAAAAAGTAACAATAAAATAAGTTATTCAACTATTAAACGCATCTCTTCAGTTACTTAATTATATTTTTAATGATCCGGACTCAATGAAATAAAATCTAGATTTCTTAGAGTCAATTATAAGTGGTTTATTTTATTTTTGAATAAAATATGATTCTATTTATTTTTCTTTTAAGGTCATATCGTCATTAGAGTTAGAGAGTAATATTTTAAATCTAGATGGGCATGATCAATTATTTTTTTGTAACAATCCTGATTAAGCTCTTATGTTTTAAATATTTCTTATTAACGACATCATCCATGAGTAGATTCGATTTGGTATGTAGGAAGTATTGAACTTTTCTTGCTTAATTCACACAGTTCATGCTGATCTATGCAAAGTGGTTATTATTTTGCAAGAATCATGCAGAATTTTATTTCATCAAACAACCTAAAATATATAGAGAGCAGAAAAGCTTTAAAAATGCATCCTGATTAAATATATCACCGGTTGCCAATTCAACTTCTTGTATTGCACTTGGCAGTATTAAAAAGGAATTTAATATTTTGAAATTACATTATTACGTTGTCACTCATCCGGTATAGTGGTTAGCGACGCTGACAGCTGTGCCGTTGGTCCTGGGTTCGAATCCCTGAGAAGACATGGATATTTGTAAATGTAAAGTCCCTTCGCAGCATGGGGGTAGTTTAAACAGTCGTCGAGCCGCAAGTCCTCTCGTGAGGTTAGAGGAAGGGGGTGGGAGACCCCTGACCACCCCCAGGATATTCTCCCTAAAATTTAGGGTGAAACAGAGCTAAACTGTTCTGTCACCTGCATGGTGCTCAAAGCTACGTTTAACGACAGGCGTCACTTAGCCCTTGTTGTATTTCCGTAAATCCTTATTTTCATGGGTCAGTTAGGCGATTATATCCATAATAATTTTATATTAATCCAGTAATTAGTCCAAGTCCATCCTTAAGTTATGTTGCTTTATTGGACGAACACATTGAAGACATTTACAGAGCAAAGAACATTACGTAACACTCTGACTCTACAAGCCAAAGTATGTATACTCTTAGCTGACTTGCAGCGCCATCTATATTTAACATTAAATTTACAACAGCCCTTTGTCATGATGAATTTCGTGGACCTTGATCCGGCCTTTGCCAATCAGGTGGCATTAGTAACAACAACAACACAAGTAGTTTCGAGGGAAACTGAAACACAAGTGAACATCAAAACAGAAAATCGAGAAGCAACATACATGCAATGATGACAATTATACGGTTGATGTTAAATTAGAAACTATCGATTAGTTGGTTACAGTAATAAATTGACCAAAGATACGTCAAACAAAAAAACAGATTTTTTTTTTTCGGTTCAGTTCCGGTTCGAAGCCCTGATCAAAATTTTCAGAGCTTTCTTGAATTACTCGGAAAAATTCAATTTTTTCATGAGGTCTTTCAAAGTCTGTAAGAGAGAGAAATCGGACCACTAAGTGACCCCCGGGCGTCTGTGGACCACAGTTTAAAAACCGCTGATTTAAAGAATGTTGTTAATCCGCTTCTAATGCTATAAAATTGTATCAGTAAATCCCTTTCAGTGCAAAGCATCCTTCAAAACGTATCTTACTAAAAATACTCCTCACTCGAACAGGACTTAATTTGTTTGATTGTTACATTTAATTGAACTAGATGAAAGATCGCAATTATATGCCAAAGCCATCCTGGCCGATGTCAAGGTTACGACCTTGAGTTATGTTACGTTTCGTGGACGTGTCATCGCACAGGGGGTATAAATACATTGCGTAATTTAAATTGAGGCGATAACATTTTCTGATACGGAATGATTTCAAGTTTCAAGAAATATTTGATCCCTCTAACAAATTTACCATATATTTCAAAATATTGTTGTGATATCGAAGTGACGTATTACAATGAAATACATTTAACGCGCGAAAACGCTTAAGACGAAATAATACAATGGCCCCGACAAACTGCTATGTATTTTCAATCATTTCTCTCTTAACACGAAACGAAAATCGCTTAACACGAAAAGATTCGCCTTCTGGGAATGAACAAAATACGGAAAACACCAACCGGATTGGATTGTCCTAGAGTATTATCGGAAGAATTCAATGCAGTAGAGGATGGTTATATGTACACAGCCCTCGTTTATGGCACACAAAGATATTTATGGGGTTTGTTTAAAGCTCAAAAAATATCATTGAGGCAGATTCCGATGACCAAATGAAATGGATACTTATTCCCACATCATCTGAAATGAAGAACGTTATGAAAAGTATGCACAGATATTTAGACGCACATTCCAATGGTGAATTGAATAACAAAATGGACAATTTGTTGCTAAAAAAACAATGCAAAGAAAAATTTTAGAATTTTTTCCCAAAACTCAGTAAATGTTTTATTTTTCAAAGAACTTAAAAATGTTTCATTAAGTCCTTGCGATTGTTTTTGTTTCGTTGATTTTTATTATATATATATATTATTAAATTGTTATTTTTATAAACTGAATATGTATTGGATATATATATATATATATTGCAATATCCTTTAGTACGAAAAAATATTTCAGTCCTTACAGTTTCGTGTTAAGTATACTGTATTTATATTTAAATAAAAAAGAGAAATGTTAAGCCTTTCTTTTGTGAAGAATTTTAGCTCAGCAAAGGAAAGAAAGAGTGATTTATCAATTGAAATACTCCTTTTTCCTTCTTAAAAATAAAGGCCTGAAAAGATTTAATAAAATATATGTTTGTTATAAACATCAGGAGCATCACCATTAGTAAATTAATAAATCAAAAAGTATGAGTCTTATGAAAAAAAGACCTTTCAAATCTTCTGACATTTATTAGCTTACTAGCTGTGTGTGTGTGGACTACCCCTTCTTTATACAGTGAGGCTGAAAAAATATAAAACTCAAACATGCAACAAATGCCCAAACATTTCTAAAAAAAACTTAGAATACTTTGTTTTCAAATGAGATTTTGATATTCGAAATATTTTTCGTTGAACTGTGCAGTTTACCTGCCTGTCAAAGAATGATTCAGCAAAAAATATAATAAATCGAGATGAATTATATTTAACAGGAAAGAGAGAGGATATAAGCCTGCTATTCAGAACCAGGAGTCTAATAACAACGGTGTAATAAGAATAGAGGAGAGTCAGGTATTATGAAATACCAGTGGCGCACACAAGGGGGGTGGGGTGTCCTAGGGGTCTGGACACCCTACATAGCCCTTGATTCTTTTTTTTTCTCGATAGGTTAACCTCCTTGAAAATTTTTTGTGTGAGCTGCTGTGGAATACCATTTATATTTCTAAAGATAACTTTACTGGTTGTTGATAAAAATCTCCAAAATCTCATCATGGATATGTACTATAAACCGATTGTTAGGAATTACCATTTGTCAAAAAGATATTTATTTTGTTGTAAAAAAAATTATTTTGAGAAAAAATGATAAATGAAGGGTATTATAGAATATTCGGGTAATTTGAAATAGGTATAAAACATTGAGAAACTAATTAAAACGTAGGTATTTTTGGTGCTAGTTTGATATCACGGGGCATGACGCCAAGCGCTGCTTGGCATGATAAAGGAATCTCGTCAAGCAGCGCTTGTTGTCGCTGGAATGAAATCCAAGATGGCGGCCTAGTGGTATCAAATCGTCAGGAAGATAATTTTTAAAAATTGTTTTGAAATACATTGAAATATATTTCAAAAGAAGAATAAAGGAAGAGATTAAGAATAACCAAGATCAACTAATAAATAATGAATTACAATATAAATAAAAAGTTAATGTACTAATAATATTATGCAGTATATAATAATAATCTTATAATATAATTTAATAGCAATTATTTTTAATATTCATATAGTATGATTTAATAATAATATTATTATATATGATAGTAATCAGATAATATAATTTAATAGTAATTATTTTTATATTATTAATAAAATAATTACATAATATGTTTTTACATTAATAATGAATATCAATTAAAAAGTACTGGAAACTTGCAATATTCCCAAAACTGCAAAAATATCAAGGTAACCATATTGTAATGTTATCGCCCAACTTAGCGAACATAAGCAACAACTTGGCACGTGCCCCGTGATATCAAACGAATTCCGTATTTTTAATTACAAAGTCATTTCTGTTTCGAGTCTATTCACAAAAGTTGCGAAGATAACCTTTCTCTACTCCAGTCCAATCAAGGTGAGCCCATAGAAAACAGCAGAAGCATTAAATCCAGATTTTCTCTCATTGGTCTTCGGAGAATTTTTCTTTACAGAAGTTACATTCAGTATCGTTGTTTTCTTGTACCAGAAAACAAAGGATAAGCATGAATATCAAAAATGATGATACATCAGAAAGGAACAATTGAAACACTTGGAATTCCATAATATCCCACTTGCCATTTTGGAAAACGAGGCTTCAAATCCAAGGACAAAACATTGTCAGCTAAAAACGACTACAGTATTACAAACTACAATTCTTTTAGCGTGCATTATTTAACTTCAATGTCCCATGTATGCTAGTAAGTAAATACGTTTGAAAACTTATCTGCAAAAACTTTTAAAACAGCAAAACACACTTCGTACTGTAGCGAGTCATACGGCAACAACATGGGGTCAACTCTTACTGAAATACATTACGGGAGTCTTTTTTCAACAGTTCACGGTTTCCGCTCGCATAAGCAGCAACAAACAGAGCCAAAACCTCGGTATTCCATGTTACCCGATTCTCCTCTGTTTGTAAGAAAAATTAAAGCACGTCAAGTTTCCTCCATCGACCCTTAATCGGGAACCATGAGTTAAAATGAATGCAAAGTTTCCTCCCGACTGGATTTCTATCCAGTCATGGGCTCGAGTCCTGATGCCACTGAAGACCGGTCGTTTTCATTCCACTCAATTTTCAAGTTTTACTTAAGACCCTTGGGGTTGATGAACATAAAATCTGTCGAGGATCGAAACCTTCCTATTGGCGTGGCGGGGACATGACAGGGCTGCTTTTGCGCTTAGGCACGTGCCTAGGAAATGGAAGGCGCGTAAAAGAGAAAAAAATTAAAATTACAACAAACGAACCCCCGTTTAAAGAACCATGTATGAGTTGTGTATGTGCGCGGAACCATGTGGAAAACATCCACTATGAAGAATCAAAAACTTAACAGTTCGAGGTTTCTACGCATTCAAAATGATATTACATTGTAAATTGATTGCAATGATCAAAGCTCGAAGAAAGCATTTATTGTACAATGACAGTGACTCAACAAAGGATAAGGATGTCTAAAAGTAATAGATAGTAAAGCGATAAGCGATGATATTGATAACAGTTCATACAATAATGTATACTGAATATTACAGTTGTGCAAACGATTACAT
>BMAV01014168.1:1126695-1151020 GCA_019973955.1 Trichonephila inaurata madagascariensis | reverse complement strand
AAAAAAATTTAATTAATGAATAATTATTTGAAAAACTGTATTAACATCAAGTTTCATCCACTACAAGTTTTGAAAAATGTATTTGCATTTCAATGGATGTGAATAAAAGGTATTTTATTAACGATTGAAAATTTGAACGATATAGTAAAGTTTGCATCATTTGAATAATTACGCCTTGATTTTGGCCAAACAAATTTATTAGTTTTAACAATTTTTAAACATATACACGTTACATCACAAAAACGGGACACACTTTACATAAGTCTAACAGAGTTCTCTGATCTGCCGCGCAGCCCGTTTTGCGCAGGTGACGGATTTCCCTTTGAAATAATCCCCAAGGGATTATTAGACGGCCGATCTGGCATGATGATTTAGAGGAATCTTACTGATATATATAGAGGGAGAGTAGGAATTGAATGAACAAGATGATGGATAGATAAATAAATATTAATGAATGGGAATAGTAAGAATATAAATTTTTATAGAAATATAACTCATATATATATTATGAATTCTCTTTGTGATCCTTAAAAGAAAATAAAAAATTTACTTTTAAACTTAAGCATCTATAAAAAAAATTGATAATCCGTACCAAATACTCACTCTCATAATAGGATAAACAGCGTAACACCGCAAGCAATAAATATTTGTAACAATAAGATGTCAAGAAACATTTAGAAGCAAAGAACAATAAAACACTCCAACAGAGTTTCAAAACTGAAAATTATTTTTGAAAGAAGGCTTGTTTTGCGATGACATATTCAAAAAAGAACCCGATACAAAGAACAAGGAAATACATAAATATACATCTCCAATTAATTCGGACAAAATGTGACGTAATATACTCAATAATTATGTGCGGCGGAGTAGTAATCTCAACGAAGAGGGGAATCTCAACTCATCAATAAAAAGTAATTATTAATTTATATAAAATCCCTAATTAATATCTTTTTCAGTTTCTTTTTCAAAAGATAGTTAAATCTGCATTCCATATGCCGTATGAATACCGTTCGGGTCGATGGATTTCTAAATGAAGCGAGTTAACAATACAAAGTCAGAAATTAATATTTTTCAATTCTACTTTCGAAACTTCGCCAAAAATCAGGTTTTAGCGTACATACCTGCCGGAAGCAAACTCATTTTCATCCTTTTCTCAAACTATCTTCAGTTTAACTAAACTCGCAAAAAATTAATTGCTCGATATGTGACTGTGATTAATAGCATTGCCATGTAAAATCACAAAATGATGCTGATTTTTTTTAATTTTTCCAGGACACATATGAACTCCCCTTTCACTCCACGCCCGATTGGCTTTGAGTTTCAGAACCCCTGTGAAAAACAAACCCGAATTCTGAGCCATATGTTAAAAATATAATCCGGAATGGCATATTACTTTTTAATATTCAACATTCGAAAATTGAAAATCATTTTCATTTAATATGCAACTTTCCAATTATTTCATGCAAATATTAATACTAGATTCAAGATTCGAACTCGCAACTCAATTATGCACTTTTTTCTTCACAAAGCATTTCAAAAATCTATGACATATGAAATTATGCCGCAAATTTTATTTTACTATTGTAGATAAAGTTCTAAAAATCGTTTAATGTTCTTTTATTTCATTACTAAGGGCCTAATCATATATGCATGTTTCAAACAACCACTTTCGAGCAGCTGTGTAGATGAAGGGTTGCCGTAAACAAAACGATACGCTGTGACGATAGCAGCGCCCTACCTTCACGTTGAAAATTTACTCGCTGATTCTTCAGTTTCAGAAAATGAACCTCCATAAACAATCTTTTGGTGACGGTCTTAAACAGAAATGGATCGTTATTCTGTTTAAAATATTACATGCCATTTCTGATGCGTTTGACGAAACCGAGGCTGTCATCTTAACCGCAATCTTGTATATGATGTAGGGATACGAAGACCTCCATTGGCTAGAATGCTGAGCAATTCTTTCAGCTCACCAGTAAAAATTTGTTCAAAGCCGTTGTTATGGCAACTGGATGGAAATTGTTCAAAAGGGTTGTTTGAAAGAAAAAATTGCTCCAAATACGTATATGATAAGGTCTTAAGAGTTGTCAAAGTAATAGATGTAAATATCTTTTGTTTTCTTTTAGTTGAGAAGAGCTCCATTCCTCGAATACCATCTGATCCTTTATGCTCTGTCTTTAGCTAACTTTATCATATCATTCTTATGGGAGGTAAGTAGTTTTTAGTTTATTTCGATTCCTACTTTTTATAACACATCCTTAGCCCTAGAAATTCAGCTATTAATTCAGAAAAGCTGATTTCCTTAATTAAACTAATTTTTCGATTAGTTTTCGCAAGAAATAAGAAAGTTTTCTTAAAATAATGAAATTCTTCTAGCAATTGAAGCATAGATGCAAATTTCGATAAATTGATTTATCTCAGATATGGTTTTTCGTAATTAACAGGGCAGATCGTAGTGAATAGATAAAGTTAAGCAGGTCCATGATTAGTAAATTTATTCTTTGTTGTATATTTTTTCATTGTACACAATATAGCAACAAGCTTTTTACCTTATTTTTACAGAGTTTAATAAGTAATTATCTTAGTATAATTAACATTATAATTTTTAAAAAAGTATTGCACAAGAAATTTAAAAAAAAGTAAAAAATGTCATTTTGCCCAGGTACAGGAGCCAAATAACAAATATTATCTTTTTATTCTTATAAACCATAAGACACTAACACTAACTAGTAAAACAATGCTTTGTTTTAAATATTGTGCATTAAAAATGTTATGATTATTCTGATGGAGTGTCCCCTTAGATCTTATCCACTGCACTATACTTCCTTTGGGCATTTGTACATTGAATTTAGTCCGATGAAATGAAGATCATTTCCCAATCAGTGGAGCATACATCTCTCAGACCCTGTGTCAACCTGATTAAGGGTTTGCCTGAAGTTCACTTTCACACTGAACATACAAATAAAAACTCAGACCATGCAAATAAAAACTCAGAATACCTACGACAGCTTGCTCTCGAGGTCCTAAATGGTATTCCAAGTGATGCCATATTGATATACACTGATGGTAGTAAAGACGAGTCAAATTTCACAGGGAGCGGTGTCTTCATCGAGAAGCTTTCTATCCGGCTTTCTAGACGCAACCCAGAAAACTGCTCAGTCCTCAGAAGTGAATTAATTGCTATAGACGAGGGATTAAAGTCCATCCTCAACAGAACTGACTCTAGCAACATTTGGATCCTTACAGATAGCCGAAGCTCCATTTAACACCTGCAGGACTGGACTCGTGTGGATGACCTCGTGAGCATTCCAATAATCAATAAGCTCAGAACCATAGCAAAATATAGAGATGTTCACTTTCAGTGGATCCCTTTCCATGCTAACGTCCCTGGAAATAAAGTCGCGGATTTCTAGGCCAAAAGAGGCTGCTCTGAGGTCATGATTATGCACTCACATATTGAGAGATTTACTCTTTATTGAAAATTAAGGACGAGCAAATCTGCATGGCCCCTCCCGACCATCCCGGGATTAGTAGGAAAAGCGCTGGGGGTGCTTTGGAATTTGACGGAGACAGAAATGATCAAACGGCTGTGTCCAGATTGCTCAGTGGGCATTTGAAGGGCATGACCTTCGAATCTGGCCGTAAGGTTTTCCAGAGTTGTCCCAAGTGCCACCTATTGCCGGCTTCCCCTGAACGTATCCTCGATTGTTTGGGGCTCGCTTTGGAAGACGTCCATGCTGGTGCTGGACTTTGCTAGGGTTAATGGTCTCATCTATTTGATCTAGCTGCCGCTAGATCCTGAAAGATTGGACACAACAACAATTTGGATATTGAAGTTCGAGCTTATATTTACAGGAATCAAACCTGAGTTTCTTAGTAAAAATTTCTGCTTTTATATTTTAAGCATCTTATCTTTATTGCGGGTGTGCTTCTTTTAGAATTAGTATACCTTTGATAGATGAACTTGTTATGAAACTTACCATGGATGAATGACTCTGAAGCTATTGCAACGCCCCGGGGCACGTTAGTGTTTGGGGGTTCGAGCAAATATCAGTCATAGCACTTTAAACACAGTTTTATTACTATATCTTCACTTAATCACACAACGCAATTAAAGGGAGGAAATGTACTAACCATTTAAGCCGGAAGAACAATCGTATAGGATTAATTCAACTAACATATAAATAAAAGCACTTATCTCAATACTGGAGCACTCTTGACTCCTACGTTTGAATTCTCTTTAGATAACTTGCTTAACTATATGACCTCCAGTTGTAATCCTATACCCAATTAAATCTCAGGTTTCAATCATCGACCATCCTCGTCAACTCTATTGCCAACGCTTAAATAGAATTACTCGTTTGCGAAAATATTGTCTTCTTTACCAAGAAAGGTTTTCAACTGAACTCCCAGTTAAAGATTAATTTTACCCAGGAGGATTAGTGGAAGATTCGGGGATAGACCCGTTACACTCTTCTAAAACTAGTTTTAAATATCTTTAAAGATCCCCAAAATGAAGCATCCAGCGGTTGAAGACGATGGGCAGTATGGGGTGCAAGTACAACAATGATACCATTACTTTCCCTTCAAATGTTCATAACTTCCAGTGTCAAGTATACATTAGGGACATTAGGGATTCGACAGAGTAGGGAATTCACTAGTACTTTTTACATAAAAATTTAAAATGTTTGAAAAAGAGAACACAAATATCCAGTATTAATCCGTTCATTTATCCAATAATCGCTGCAATACACAACCATTTTTTATCTAAATCGTACTTTACACTTATTGATACTTTTTTTAAACCTGAATAATAAAAGAACTTCTCTTTTCCAGGTATATTTCATTCAAGGCTTTTTGTTCGAATACGTTGTTCCTGCGTTGCGTCGTTTGAGGGGACCCATCCACAAGTTCGAGAAACTGCAACTGGAACTGACGTCAAATACTAAATGGCCGCCCGTCGGTCGCTACGAAATCACTAGTGTCAGAGGTACTTTTCCCACTTATACTTTTATTTGAGACACATTATTAAAAACAGAATACGATAAGTAAAAACTGTGGTTATACTGATTACCACTTTTATATTTATAATTATGTACATGAAAATTCAATCAATTCATCTGTTTTATCTTAAAGAATTCCTACAGTACTTAAAGAGTTCACAACAGTAAGTGTATTAGAATATATTGTAATAAGAATGGTATTAAGATAAGGGACTGAAGAAAGTGATACTTGTACGACATATACAACAAATTCAATATTACCTTTAGCTCTTAATGCCCCCACTTTTACGCGTCTAAATTAAATCGTTTCCTTATATTGGAATATTAATCGGCTGGGTGGCGTAGTTGGTTGGTCACTGGCCTGGTACGACTAAGGTTACGGGTTCGACCCCGACGCAAGTCAATGGATTTTCATGATGCAGAAAATCGACAGCGTCTATATCGTATGATTATGCGGCATGCAAAAGATCCCTTGAGAGCCTGTTTGGCTTGGGTGCTCTCGGCAAAATTAAAATCCCAAGGACGGTTTCGCATCGTCAGAGCTCAGGTACCTACCTCTGGGGAGGAAACTGGGCGTCAAAACTACTTGCGGTGATTGGTATTTCAACTATATGGTTCCGCACTAAAAAGAGATACCAGCTTCCGGAGAAAGTACTAGGTCTGCAATGGTAAAACACCAGTCCGCAGCTCCATTTGAAATTTAAAAAAAAAGTATTAAAGAGAAACAGTTGTAATATATTGCACACACACAGTATTGTTGATTGTATCACACAAGCAAGCATGGATGACAATAACTTAATTACCGTATAATCAGGCAAATAACGCGCTTCTAATATAAAAAAACATCAAATGTACGGGTGCGCATTATATACCGGTAAAAAAATGATAGCTTTAAAAACAAGGAAAAGATGAGCACAAAAATGAATTACGTATGTACATGTATCTAAATAGTGTTTTTTTTTAAAAAGAAATGACAACTTAATGAGCTTTCATTATTGAAAAACATGAAAAAATGGTTATACTCATCTTCATGCTCATCATCGAGTTCTGTTTCATTTTTTCACCCCGTCACTGTTACTTTGATTCGTAAATAAATAATCATCTTCAGAGATCCTTATAGATTGTTAGATTTTGTTAAATGACTTTTTTTAATTACGTCAGGCATGATTTCATTACCATGCTTTTATTATTCAATCACGCACTATTCCTGCAGTTCAAAAGATAAGAGCATTTCGCATGTACATTTCAGATTTCTTCGTAAAAAAAAGGTGCGTGTCATATGGCGAATATGTCTAAAACTTCAAAAAAAAAAAAATGTTGTTTGAAAGTACAGGTGGGCATTATACGTCGGAATATAAGGTAAATGAATAATATTTCCAATTAAAAAACCGATTTCTTCAATTTTGCTTTGAAGCATCACAATTTAAATTTCAGAAGAGAGAAAAATTTATCTTTTCATTTGAACCACTTCTACAATAATATAAGAAATTTATTTTAATTTTATTCAATATTTATTTCATTTATTCAATAGCCATCTCTTGTTTCGCAAAGCAGTGCTAATTTCTATATACAGTCATTATCTGGGGAAAAATATATCATTAAACTTATTGCATTTTATTATAAATAAAGACTAAATAGAGTTTCTGAAGACACTTGAATGCTGGAAAAGAGTTTGAAAAGCTGAAATATATGTCAGCAAAATCCCCCAAACTGGTCATTTATCTAAAGCCAACCCGTGGCACTGTGTGGTACGGCTGAGTTGTAACAGTGGCACGCGAAGACTTATTGGAAAATTAAAAATTTGAAAAGATAATAATTAATGTCATTTTTTTTAGTTTTATTGAAATGCGGTTGTCTCAGATAAAAAAAAAATATTTTAAATACACTTTTAAATAAATTATAATAGAAAATTTTATAATGTAGAAAATACCCCTTCATTGTTATGTGCGCTGGCTTTTGAAAAGCAATGCACTGGAGAAATTTTGGAATTTAACCCTCTGACCGGAACATCCGTCTCTCGGACGGGGATAATTTGCTTTGTTGCCTGTAGATAACGCTGCGGTGTGATTTTTGGAGTGGGTTGCCTTGATGGCTTCAGTTGGACTCTACCCAGTGAGAGAATCCCGTGGTGGTACTTGGCGAATTTTTTCAACTCACGATATGTGTCATTTTTCTTATCTATCACCGTCTATCAGACGGATATTCCTATACATTTTTCGAGTTCAGTATTATTATTTTTTATTACTTTTACACGAAGATAAATAATTTTTAATCAGTTTTTATAAAAATACTAGTCACAATTCTAGTGATAAAAATATATTGTTATGCTTGATTGAACCCCACACATCTTATTTGAGCCATACTCAGTTTCATGAGCTCTATAAGGACATTTAAAACAGTCCTTAAGATGATAAAATTCAAAAAAAAATTACGTACTCGTCTGTCAGACGAATGTTCCTTAGTGCGGCAAAAAAAAATCGATGTTCCGGTCAAAGGGTGTTTTAAGATTTCTGAAAGAAAACAAGGAACTACACAGTGAGTGCTTGCTGCCCAAGAATGAAGCTTGGCTTTGGGAATTAACTTTACTAACCGATTCTAAGGGGCAATTAAAAAATTTCAATTTAAGATTAAAATATTGTACTTTTCCTACCTTAATGGATCATGTATCTTCTTTTGTGAACAAACCTTAGCTTTTTTTGTCTCTATTTTGGAGATTAAAACATTTCATATTAATGCGCGAACTATCTACCGAAGTTAATAATGCTCCTATCTATGATATATTTAAAAATTTAATATTCATTTTTGCGAAATTCCTTCAATGGTAGGTTTGATGTTTTTTTAAATGATAAAAAAAAATGTTGTGTGTGTGTGTGTGATCTTTTCATACATCCTTTTTCATAATTTCTCTGCAAGACGTTAATTGTTACTCACCTGAAATTCAAATCGGAATTATTGACCTACAGCATTCTGAGCGCTGAAAAGCAAATATGAAGAACTTATATCAACTACAAGGGATCTAAATTATGCTGAATTTTGGAAAGTTGTACCAATGCAATTTTCCAAATTTACGACTTGGCTGTCAGATATTGTTGTAGGTTTAGATCAATATGTTTGGAACAAATGATTTCTATTATGAACATTATAAAATAAAAACATCGCTCAAAATTGACTGATACACACCTAAAACAACCTAATTTTGTTAACATCTTCGAGAACTAATCCTAATATAGAAGACTTCGTAAAAAATACAAATTTACCACAATTAAGAAAGCACTCACTGTTTAATGATTATTTAGAAATAAATGTTTCTAGTTATTCATTTTCTTTTATACCTAACCTAACTGATTGAACCAGCCAAATTTTATTAAACAATAAAACCTAAGTTTGTATTTTTGTCTTATTTACTATATTATTTGTAAATTTCCAGTTCTTATATAAATAAACTTGAATATAAAAAAAATGTGCTATATATATTTACGTAAAAATCCCGTAATAAACCTATAAGTAATATTTGTTCACCATTTTATATTCTTTTGTTTGTTAAAAATGCTGGAAGTAGAGAGTACGCTTAATTTTTTTATCGCGCGGACAGTGGCACTCTTCCTAAAAGGGTTAGCCACCCCATATCTAAAGG
This sequence comes from Trichonephila inaurata madagascariensis, assembly GCA_019973955.1. Classification (NCBI taxonomy): domain Eukaryota; kingdom Metazoa; phylum Arthropoda; class Arachnida; order Araneae; family Nephilidae; genus Trichonephila; species Trichonephila inaurata. The sequence continues at coordinate 1,142,383 of BMAV01014168.1, read as the reverse complement.
GAGCATTAAAGTAAAATTAAATCACTAATGTATTTTATCTTTGTTCATTTTTAGAAAACTTTAACGATGAAGATGCAGACATACCTTTCTCTCGGAATTCCAGCCGAAGACAGCAATGGATGAGACGTAGCAGCGAGCTCAGACACTCCATGTTAGTGGGCTTGAAGTTATCCAAGGGCGACTCCATGGAGGAGGAATCTGAGGAAACCATGTCCTTCGTGACCTTCAGAGAAGGAAGGTCTAAGGTCAAGACAGGATCGTCCATCCACAGTGACCAGAATTTTGTCTAGTCACAAACTAAAATAACTATGTTTAAGTGTTTCGTTGGACGAATAAGCATAAAGACTAGTTTATGAACTACAAAAACAGAAGCACTTTGCAAGGTACTTTGTGGTTTGGCTTCAAGACATTCTGTGATGAATGGTGGAACTCAAAACAGAGGCAATGGTTTCAGAATGGCGAAGATCGTCATTCATGCATTTTTAGCACGATACTAACCTTAAAAGGACCAAGTATAGGAACTAATTTGTGTCAGGATAAGTCAAGTGAATTTTCAACATTTAAACCATTTGGTTTATTTCCAAATTCGATACTGATTTAAACTCTACTGTGAAAGAGTTGAAACAAACTGATAAACTAATTCATCTTGCGTAATTCAAAGGTATTTCACTAAAAAAATTCTAAGCAAATATGGGTTAATATCAGATTGCAAAAAGATATTCAACGAAATCAAATTGTAATTGTCCAATTGACGAGACTTATGACTTCATAATTATGATACTGAGACCTCAAAATGTTTTTTTTTAAATTTGTGTCGGATATCAAACCAGAGGATATCACAATTTAGGTAATTTTCAGAAAAAGACTTAAGGCCTTATCACACACTCATATCTTGGAACACCTCGAGTCTCCTTCAAACAACCATTTCGAGCAGCAGTAAGGATGAAGGGTTGCCGTTAACAAAACGATATGCTGTAACGTCAGCTACGCCAATGTTCATATTGGAAAATTACTCGCCGATTTTTCTATTTCGGAAAACGAACATCCATTATTATTTTTTTATTCCGCTCGTGCTTTTGTTGACGGTCATAAACAGAATTGGAGTATCATTCTGTTTCATATATTATCTGCCATTTGCTGATGCGTTTGAAGAAGCCGAGGCTGCCCTAATTACTGCCATTTTGTTTATGACATAGGGAGACGAAGAACCCCATTGGCTGGAATTTCGAGTAATTCTTTCCAGGAAAAAATTGTTTGAAGCCGTTGCTATGGCAACTGGGTAGAAATTGTTCAAAATGGTTGCTTGAAAGAAAAATTGCTCCAAATATGTATACGTTTGATTGATTATAAGCCTTAAACTCCCCTCCTACCATTGAAATAGGAAAGCGTAATGGTCTGCCAATTTCTTAGCAAAATCCCTTCAAAAGATTCATGCATAACTTATATAATAGTTTATTATCATATAAGAACAAAGGCAAAATGACTATGTCGGCTGTTGATTGAATGTTTATTAACGTCACATTTTAAAGCTACCCTAGGGCTATTCATGACGAACTTAATTTTTAATTAAGGTGAAATGACGATGACGACACTGGAGTTGACACCAGCGGCGTACATAGACTTTTGAGGAAGGGGTTGGCATTTTAAAAAACACATAGATGAACCTACCGAGCTATAATCTGTATGCTAAATAATAAAAATTTCTTTTTGAATGGGAGGGGTTTTAACTCCCAAACTTAGTGGCGTCACATATACCCCCACATCGCGGGGAGGTGGAGCAGGATTTTAGGGGTCCAAAGACTGGTTGACGCCAAGCACGTATTTAATTAATTTATAAAATATTAAAGGCAAAAAAAAAACCTGACTTTGCCGGGAGGACCTAAAATTCTCCATTATGCCACTGCCGAAACCCCACCCTTGCGTACGCCACTGGTTGACACCCACCCTCTCCCACACCATGCAACGTCATCAGAACTTTGAATCTAAAAAGATTTAACGTGCATATACGTTATTTTATTTACTAAACAATAACTGAAACCAATAAAATGTCAGGTAAAATTAAGTTTTTTAATTTTAAAAGATAAAAATAATTTTAAATGCATTTTAAAGGTGGAAAATTAATAAAAATTTATTTATGATTTTATTTACAATATTTCTAAAATATTAATATTATTTACAGTTCACACATATAATTTTAAAAATTTCTCGTAATCAAGATTTGACCCGTGTCGTCCATCTTGCTAGCGAACTCACAATCCAATTAGCAAGTCCGATGTAATAATTAACTAGTATATAAGCTGAGTTAACATACCAAGTCTAATCTTGATCTGTACATTTTTCAAGCCCTACTTTCCCTTGTAGGTAAATATAAAATTTTTCGTGTCATTTATAATGATTATTATATAAATATAAAAATGTTTTAATTTTTCCTCTAATAGTTTTAAATTCAATACAAGGTATATAAGATGTTGGGCTTTTTTTAAAAACTGTTACCATTGTTTTCATTTTGAGTTTTAAATAAAGAAATAATAATAGTGAAGGTTATCTCTCTAAAATCACTATTAAATCAATCTCAGCTGCATAATGGTTACTTTTTTTTTCTTTTTTTTTTTTTTTTTTTATTGTTTTTTTTTTTTTGTGCACAATGGAACGAAATTTATTTTACCCACAAATTTCTGTCAACCGTCAATGCATTTCACAATTTAATCAAATAATACTAAATAATGTAATAAAATTTTTTTATATACCTGCAACTCTTAGAAAATGGGAAAAAAAGTTATTTTCCAATGCGTTTTGTATCAAATTATTGCAGAAAAAAAATTAATAAATTAATTTTGTGTTTCAAAAATATGTTCTATTTCTTGTAATTTCAACTTTATTTCCTTTTAATATATATGTAACTTTAAGTATGTGCCTTGCGGTAAAAGGTTCCTTTTGGTCTTTAGGTCTAAGAATAACGAGCAAACATTTCAAACTAGTTACAATTTGATTTTACTGATTTCTACTTTTATTTATAAAAAAAATCCAAGAGTTTTAATTAATGCAGTCGAAGGATCTTTTAAGGTATCCGACTATTCTACAATCATCATTTTTTTAGAAAATTGACAATTTTTTATGGCTTTATAAAAATATCAAATTTTTTTTAATTTCAATTCGGTAGAACAAAATCTACAAGAGTTTTAGTAAAAGCAGATGCCATAACTTTACATAAGATGTCAAACTTTATACATATAAAATGCGTTTTACTCGAAATGTGTTTTTTTCGAAAAGCTGAAACGAGGACAGGGATTGCTCAGTTTTTAAAATAATTTGGTGTGTGAAATTGTTTGTATACTTTCTGTATAATGGTAGAAGTGATTTAACCTTCAGATTTATCAATCACTGTTTTATTACAAAATTTACAGTTCTTTATTTGAATAGAATCACTGTTTTTTTAAGCAATTTCATATAATAACTAAGATAAATTGCTCTAGTTTTTGTAAAAAGTAAAATATATCTCTTATCCTGAAGGTCATTTTTAAAAGGAATAGCAAAGCAAAATACATAAAAATTGAAAATTGGTTCATTTACGTACAGAGCGGGCCCCGTGTATGCAATTTTTTGTCAACTTTTACCCATTTAGTAGTAATAATATATTTTCTTAATTTTAGCCTTTATTTTCTTAAAATGTACTAAATAAATCTAAAAACCACAAAAAAATCTCTATGTTTTCATTTTTTAAAAAAAAAACAGTTGTCGCAAGTAGTCGGATACCTTAAATTCAAATTTCATACATTTATTTCGAATGTGGGCATCTACTGTCTGCTTTCAGAATTATTATAGATGTAAGTAAAAAAGGTAAATTTGCAGTTTATATATATATATAAAGTATAAAATTTTTAACTGAAAAACGAGTATATTTGAAGGGGATAGTGTGTACTAATATTTGTTCAGTATTGTCTTCTCTTTTTTACTTGCATCCAATCGGCAGGTAATTGAAATGACTTGAACAGAAAAACAGCCTTCTCTATGGCGACGAAAGCATTTATTATTCATTTGGATCATTCATTTACGATTTATGTGTAAAAAGGAGTATTTCATCTACATGTGTTAGATAATCGTTACTTGGAGACGACGGATGCTCTAGATACTCATACTACATATTTATGGGTTGTTTTATTACACTTGCAACATGAATTTCTTTTATATGCAAGGAATTAAATATTATTCACAGGCAAATAGATCGTTGTGGCATAACGACACACTGGAAATAAAAAAATAAATAAAATTATTATCCGTTGTATAGTGTGTTTTATTGGAGTATGGATATTACTAAACCTTTTCTCTCTTACTGAAAGTAAAACATCATTTTTAAATTTGTGAAGTACTTCAGGAAGAGCTCATTTAAAATAATATAAAAAAAAAAAAAAATTAAAAGTCAATTCCTACTTAGGTCAACAAAGAAAAATTTTATACTAGTTACTTTTTATTAAATAATTACAATTAATATAAATATGCTTACACATATGACAGAATCACAATATTAAGTGGCAAAACACCTTTTAAATTAACAATAAAATTTTTTAATCGCACTAAATTTGTATATATTAATATACAATATGTATATGTATATAATTTGTGTGCATATAATTTATATTTATTAATGAATTAAAATATATAATTTATAATTTAATTTAAGTATTACTTTAATGTAATGGCTCTTAAACTGTGGCCCGCTGGTCCGTGGAGTCTCTCATGTAGCATTGAGAGATCCCTCTTTTACAGATTTTAAAATACCTCGTAAGAAAAACTAAAGATGAGTCATACTAGACTAGATCACTAAATTGTCCCAATGAAAAAATTCCACTATAGCTTGTATTTTGATGAAGAATATTAAGTGGAGAAGGAATGTACAAAATTTTGTGGGTCCACGATGTCACGCTGATACTTAAAGAAGGGCCGCGGCGATGGGAAAGTTTAGGAACCGCTGCTTTTATGAAAATTAATGTGAATTTATCAGTATTTACAAATAGAAGTGAGACGGGTCTTTACGCGACCTTCACCAACTAATCCTCTAAAGCAGGGGTGTCCAACTCACGGGCTGCATGTAGCCCGCCAGTACGTATGTTGCGGCCCACCAACTCTTTTTAAAAAATTTTTAAATATCAGGTTTTTAAAGTTTTTTCATTTTGAAATTTATTTGAGGTGAAATTTATATAATTATATAAATCTACAATGTATTTGCCTATTACCTGTTCTTGTTTTAAAATAAATCCTTTTTGATAATAGAAATGTCCTTTAGATTAAAATAGATTTATATTTTATCAAACAGTTACATTTGATTTTACTATAATAAATTACTTTTTTAATAAATTCCGAATTGCATTATGCATATCCTTTACTATGGATGGAACATGATTCTCTGTGTGTGCGACTTTCATTTCTTCTTTTCTGTTTGGAGTGCCCAAAAAGCAAGAGGCAGTCAGAGATGTTTTTAAAGTTTAAAAAAATAAAGGACAATGTATACTTAATCGTTTGCGAATGACAGCAAAATCAAATTTCAACAATGAGTAACGAAAGATCAATTCAAAAGGAACACCGTAATTTTCAATAAAATGGCAACTATAATATTTTAAACATTATTTGATCATTGCATTATTATACTATATACAAACATTATTATATTATCTATGTCTGTATACATGAAAAATAAGGAAAACAATAATAATAATTCATTCTGTTTTAAATTTTTACTCCTATAAATGTTTTTTTTTCCCGAATCTGATATAAAGGAACATATTTTTATGTGTGGCCCGCGCGACCGTAATGTTTTTCCGAAGTGTCCCGCAAGGACATTTTGGTTGGCCACCCCTGCTTTATGGGAATCTTTGGGCTAGTATTCGCGTTTATTTCACAGCCATCCCTCTCAAGAAGAAACCCTGAGATGCAAATTGGAGTACATAAAGTTAGAGTTTAATAATCGCAGGTCAGAAGGAGCTAAGCATCTGAATGCAGTGTTACTATGGTAAGAATTAGAATTTACGCATCTTGACTACAGGACGGATTTTGGCTACTAGAATAAATTAGTGGATCCAGAATTAATAGGATAGGATTGATTAAAGCTAAAATTAATCTGATTACGTGCGCTTATTCACAAGGTAGTTGCTTTCTTTATATCTCACTCCTAAGGCTTCCTTTTATAGATTACCTTATTGTGGAATATTATAATTGATAATAAATTAGATTTATCACGGAGAGTCTTGGTCATGCATCGTTCCCTCCTACAGCTTTAGGTAGACCAGATAATGAAGAAGCGACATCAGGGGTAAGACTATTACAGAAGGAAGACAATTTATGAAAAAATAACATATCTAGTACAATTAGTTCTAAAATTTCACGCTTAATTTAAGATGATCTCATCTCCAATTTTTCTCTGATTCATGGATAGAGAATAAATAAGAAGTTACATCTTTGTAAGAATGAATAATTTTTGCTTTAAATCTTCTACATAAAATAAAATAAGTTAATTAAGTTCTTGAATTCATGCTTAATTAATGTGCTAGTATCGTTACTTCTATATTTTTGATTTTTAAATAAAATTACATTTTATATATAAAAAAAGATCTAGATAAAAAAAATTATGATCAAAGTGTAGAAAAAGAGCTATTCTAATCAAAGAGTGGTATATTTTTTCCATTTCTTAATGTAAACAAAGTATTTCTTCTAATGACAACTCAACTTTACTCTAAGAAATTGTTCAATTAATATACGAAGAAGAAAAGTAATCAAATAAAGTGGAATAATTGAAGGTTTATTAAAACCACTATTACAGTCATCACGTTCCACCACACATTTAACAGTTTTTCGAAGTTTCATATTATTTAAAACTAAACAATTATAATTCTTATTACATTGTTTTTTATTTACTAACGATTATAACTTTTTCTACTAGATAAATATTATTGAGAAATAATTACTGATCTTAAAGCCATTGATCCATGCCAAGCGACTCCTAATACGAGGTGAAAACATATATGAAAAAAAAAGCGTTTTCTCGATTATAATTTTACACTTTTTGTACATTATAAGACCATGTTATTTACATAAATAGCCATGCAAGAATAGTGTAAACGTTATTCAACAGAAAATTATCACTTTATCCCACTTTTTCATGTTTGTCCAACTGGAAAATCAATACACCGTAAGTAATCATCACCCCAGCCACAGTCAAAATCATGTCTTTTCGAATAATGAACATATCCCCGCCCGTCAAGTGTAGATCGGCGGTTCGAATGTCCTGCGCCATGATGGTAAAAGCGGTCAGATCTCGAACCGAGAGATAACTTTGAGTGACCAGTCCCGAACAATTAATGAGCAGGTTACGCAGGTGTTGGAATTTTGAGTTGACTCGATTACCGGCATGGGTTAGCAAAAAGAAAGATCCCAAAGCGGCAGCGAACATAACAGCCACAAATACGTACAAAGTAATAAAGATTCTCTTGGAAGATAATATTATGCTTAAGGCATTGAAAAAACAGCTCACAGAAGCCCCGTACAGGAAAAGAACTCCGGTAGAAAATGCGTGATCCACCTCACCAACCATGGTCATGATTTTTTCGAACATGCAAATGTTCCCTGCGATGGATTCCTGATTGAAAGTCTTGCATTCGAATCGCTTTTTGAGTTTCAGCCCGAATCCACAGACCGCTTCTGATAGGTAGTAGTACACCGTCGAACTCAAAAGTAGTGTGGTACTACACATCATCGAACTGGAGATGAAGGTGAAAGCCATAGAAAACCTGACAGCCACCAGCAGTTTTTCCCTCATTTCATTTTCGAACGAGTAACCGAAGAAATTTATCGCGGAGGGTACTTCCTTCAAGCTTCTGTTATTTTGCACAGTTAGGCCGATGGAGGCTGCAATGATCACCACGGAGAATGCATTCAGCCACATGAACATTCTCAAATTCCATTTTTTGCCGGATGATTTCAAGGTGACGCGTGAAATCGTTTTTAAAATCGTCTTCATTGAAGTAATCACTGCTCGTCTTCTCAGAGACAAGACGGCAAGAGAAGCCATGGCGCAGACATTGTAAGCATAGAAGGTAATGAGCAGCGAATTCAGCTTCAGGTAGAAGTGAACAAAATTGGCTATGAAAAGTAGATTGCCAATTCTGAAGAAATTCATCAGTGTGCAGTAGAGTTGGATAAGACGAGAACACTTCCCGCCAAGAGGCCTCAAATCGTTCGATGAAAATGGCGCGCCTGTTATTTGGCATAATTTCAGTAACACTTGAAATTGCTCGTACACCGTTTGGGCGAATTTTTCACCGCCACAACCCATATTTTCATTGCAGATTAATTCTTCCTTCTTTTTTGGAAGGATATTCCTAATACTGTTCATCATTTCCTGATGAGAGCCTAAGTTCATTGAAGCAGCACTAATGTGATCTGTCACAGAATATCCAATTTTGTTCACAGTCATCCTAAACGTCATTTTCCTTCATTATTCATACTGCATAAATCGTGCAGGTTGATGGAAAACGTCACTGAAATTGACTGCCTTGAAATATTACTCAAATATCAATATAAGGTAAAAAAGAATACATCAAGAGAGATAATTTAAGCTCAATATTTCGCATCTCCACCGGATGTCAAATATCGATCTTAAGAGTCCTTAGAGTATTATAAATATATCCCTTGAGATTAAAGGGAAAAAATTGTATTAGGAAAAGACGCCAAATATTATTATTTAAATTGTCATTAATAATATTTCAATTTTCTCATAGAAATTTATCACAACTTGTTTTACATAAGAAATCGACTTTTGATGAATATAGACACGCAATATAGAGTCCGATTGAGAATTCAGTTTTAGAGTAAACCGCCTTTATGAATAAAAGTCAACATAATTGTGTAAATCGTATTAATTTTTCTTTCATTAACACGGTCAACATATTTTTTAATTGTAAAAAAATTCTCCTGTTTAAATTAATGTTTGGAAATTCGATTTTTTCGTAAGCTTCATTCTAAAAATACCCGGTATCAAACGGCAACTGTTTATCTTTATTTATGCCTCACCATGTATGGTCCCATTAGGTCTCCCGTTCGAGTGGTATGGAAGTTTGGAGAGTAAGGTGCCAGTCCACATGTCCAAATCTGACGTAAATTAAAATCAAATCAAATCTTTTTTTGTGATGTATTTTTATGTCAGATAACAATGAAATGTAATAACAATAAACAACAATAATAAAAAAACATAATATAACAATAATAAAAAAATAATACAACAATAATAAATGAACAATAATACAACAATAATAACACAATAATGTAACAATAATAAAATGTTTTCTGTTAGATAACAAAGAAATTGAAAAAGTTGAGACCCAATTAAACTATTTCCAGAATAAGAATATTGTGAATTTTTATGAGTATTTTCGAAGATATTTCTGTAAGTATAGAGTTAATGTTTAGATTATTTATCATTTTAAATTAATTTTGTCCAAAAATTTTAAAAGAAAAATAAATTGCATGAATTAGTTAAATAAGTCTATTGAAATGGAAAAATATTTTTAAAGAACATCTATGCCTTGCAAATAATACAAATAAAGAACTAAAATATTGTTTGCTTAATTTCTTCAAAAATTAAGCAATAAATCAATGAGAATCTTATAGCTGTATAATTTCATCAAAACTTCCCAAACAATTTTTATAAATTTTTATTTATATTGTTTTTTTTACACATATTTATATATATATATATAAAGAATTAAACTTTTTTTTAAACCTTAATATATTTTTGGGAGTCGATCTCTTCCTTCATACACAAAAGTGCATTTTAAATTCTTCATTCTCAGTTCGTAACAAATTGCTGCAGATTTCAGTTGTTTTGATCATGCCTTATTTTTTAAGTACAGAAAAATTAAACATTTATTGTTTAACAAGGACAAAAAAATCAAAATTCTTAGTAGTATTTTGTTAGAAAAATCTGTTACAAAAGGAAGAAATTACTTAAATATATAACAGAAATCAAAAATCTTTTGTACGGACTGAAAGAATCCGATCTTAAAAAGGATATCCTCAAAGTTTCCTAAAAAAAAATTCTCTCTTTTATCATCTCATTTAATTTCTTGCGCTACATTTTATTTTTTAACACATTGTCACACTTTATGTTCATGAAATATCACTCGTAATAAAAACTTACGTATTCAAATTTTATTTTGGGATTCATTGTGTTTTAATTATTCCGAGAACTGAAATCATTTCAAATTGTTTTGGGCTAAAACAGGAATAAGACCCGAACTCGATTTTGTGTTTTAAGGATTCAAAAACTAATACAAATGTAAATCCTACTCTAACTTTATATACAGAATAGTATATTTCAAATATCATAGATTCCTGTTCTCAATTTTTTTTTTCTTGAATACAATACAACTTTACGTATGTCTCATTTATTATATAATTAAATGTAAAATAAATTTTAATTTTAAGATGAAAAAAATTACGCTCTTATTGAGGCTTCTAAATGTTTAGGAGGCAGCCTATTTATTGCGATAGCATTCATTGGCAGCTGTAGCCTAGTAGTCGAGGTCACGTAGCTGGCATGTCATGAGTTCGAGTCCTGAAGACCCGCTACGCAGAGGGGGCCGCTGTACGTTAAATCTGTCATCCTCCTGTCGGTGTGGAAGTTAGGAGAGGGGTGCTAGCTCAAGTGTCGTCTTCGTTACTTGACCATGGTCCGCCGCCTATAGCCTCAAGCAGCTTTAAGGTGCAACGTTAAGTCTCACACATTAACACGAAATGTGTCCAGAATAGGGAATTAATGATGGTTACGAGCTCATAGAGACAATATTCCATCGTGTAAAGGATTCCACAAAAGAATCGTCATGTAAAAGGGTTAATGCTCGTTTATTCGTCTCCTTTATTATTTGACCACGCTCACTATAACCACAAAGGTTCTAAAATGAATTTGTTAAATCTGTCGAGAGCTCAAACGTCCTCCCGTTGGTGTGGTAGTTAAGAGAGGCGGGGGTGCCAGCTCACTTGACCATGGTTCAAAATGACGAGGTACGTCACCAAAAGCACTCATGTAGCTGAACAGTGCGACGTTAATATTCACTCACTCACTCTAAAATGAATCATCATCCTTCCAATATTGATCCATTTATTTACGGTTAACAAATATCTTAAAATGGTCAATTTTTGCAAAAAATCAGATTTTTAGTTTTTGATTTAATAGAATAAATCACACATTTATTTAGCTTTATAAAACTGTTTTTTTATTTTGTTTCTAGGTCGTTTACAAGCAAAGATATTAAAGAAGTAATAAAGCGTGAAAAACCGGAAGGTGATATTTAAGTAACCCGAAGTCAGCTTTTAAATGCCATTAAACTCGTCACAAACAGGATTTATAAATACCATTTTTTTAAAAAAAATATATAATTTTTACAAACTTTTGATTTAACTGAAAAAATAATTACACATTCTGAAAATATTTGAAAAGCCAATCTAGGAGTACTTTTTTTTTTACCTTCAACTGGATTTGATAAAAATTCTGTTTAGTTTCAAAATAAAAGTTATTTGATAAAATGTCAGTGAATGATTAGCTCGTATCATTTTTTAAAATAATTATGAGAATTAAAAGAGTGAAAGTTACTTCCATAAACGTCAGTACAAAGCAAATAGGTACCGTAATAAAGTTTCAGTTTCCGAGAACGAAAAAATTAGTACCGATTTTAAAATATTCCTAAAATGTGAGTGAATCAAAAAACTAATTAATTCTTTAAAACTTACATATATGTTCCAGAAAACAATGAAAAAATATAGTTTTTAATTTAGGATATTTAAGTTATATGATTTCCTTATTATGTTGTCCTGTGTGTTTTGAAAGAAAAGTTAGTGTTGTGCAAGACTCTATGTTTGGGTTAGCCACGAATATGACTTTAAAATTTAAGGGAATTCATTGAAACATTTCCATGGGACTACTGGTGTATTAACATTGAAAAGTTTTGCAGAATCTGATGAAACTTGAGAAACAGTTTAAACGACGTTCTCTGTCAGTGACAAATGTTGCCAGGAAAAAAAAATAGATAAAGTAAAAATTGATTAAAAATGAGCAAACAGAAGACATAAGCTTTAAAACTTCTGAATTTTAAGTAAGTAATTGTGTAAATAAAAAAATACGCGATAAATAGTACTAAAAATGCATTTTTCTCAAAATCAATTTTTTCGCATATTTTGAAAATTTCAAAAATGATAAATCAAAATATTACCCATAAATATCTTTGAAACTTGGTACTATTTTTTCTCACAATGTTTTCTAAAACGGGTAGTAAAATAACGATTATAATAAGAACAGAGTTTTTAAATTAGAGTCTAGTATTTGTGTAACGGTGTTGTAAGATATGGCAAATTTCTTCTATCGGCTGTTCAACTAGCTCTGGAATTTTTATATGTTTACATTTTTAACCAAAAGATTTTACTACAAGCTCTAGATGCATATATAATAGTTATTGTGATACTAAATTTATGCAAATTGGGTCAATAGATTTTCATGTAGGATTTTTTGAATGTTCCTAAAATTTCTTCATAATTCCTTAGAAATTTACCAATTTTCTGAGGTTCAAATAATTTATTGCAAATATTACATAAGCGTAGAGCTTATTTATATACAAACTGAAGTTAAAAATGGTATAAGTTTTTTTCTAAGTGATCTTTGTTTCTTAAAAGAAGGGCTCTGAACGTTTTCGTATACCTTAAAATTAAAGGGCAATTTAAGGTGAAAAAGTATTAACAGGAAGTGGTGGCGTCATTTAAAAAGATATTTTATCTGTGTTTTCTCAGCCAAATTTTGCTTTGTTTAATTCGTTTCCTGTCTTTTTTTTATTGCTACTTTTTTGTTCTTGATTTAGTACTGGAGAATGTCGTTGTTCTTGATGTATTTGTAAAACTCGGATATTATTTTTTGTCTTGCCCTGAATGTTTTTATTAATAATTTTAGCTTTGTATATTACCCCGGGATGGGAAAGGTCGACTCAGCCTTTCATCCCTTCAGTGAGTCGATAAACGCGTACCAAGCTTGCTTGGAACTGAACTCGTCAAACTGACCACTTAACCGAAACATGTGTTCACGTTAGGCCCCAGCGCCTAAGGCCCATTAAACTGAGATGGTCCTTGACTCTCATGGGCTGCTTGTGCCACTGAGTTTAGTTTTAGCTTTATATGTTTGTATAACATAATTTTTTTTACGTATTATGGAAATTTATTGCATATTTCTGTAAAAAATGTAAGCTAAAATTTTTGTTTAATAAAACCTGCTAGCTGTTTTCGGGGGCATCCGGCTTGTAGCTTAATAAACTTTTTGTGGGAGCTTCCTTTGGACATTCCATGAACAGCTCCATGGAGCTTCTTAGGTTGATCTTAAATAATTAAATAATCAGTGTCCTATTTTTATTAAACCACTTTTTTGTACTGAAAAAATATTCAAAGTTCAAAATCTATTATTAAACATAAAATAAAAGTAGTTTACCTATTATATATGTCGCAAGAAAAAGGAATATCATCAAATCTCTAAGGCAGATGATAAATTGACAGATGTTAAAACAACGTCTCTTCAAGGTCATTTCCCTGATAAAATAAAGGAATTTGAACAAATCCCTGATCTGAAATGATTAAATAATATTGTCAAGAGTTTAAAAGGGTTTATTTAACAAATAAGTTGCATTATTAAACATAGAAGTAAGTAATACAACAATAGTCAAGGAAACACATATTATTTATTTGAAACTAATTAACAAATAATTAGAAAATTAGGCTGGTATTTTTTATGTGTAACATCTTTCCTCTCGGTTGCTTACACACTGAAATATCAATCCCTATGTTAATCCTATGGTACCATTTTCTTAAAGATATGGGGTTGATGTATAGGGGATTGATAGGTATGGTTAGGAAGTACAAGGTGTCTCCCTTCCTCCTGGACAACATTTTGCCAATGCAAATCCTGACTAGTTCATTTCACTGAAACAGTTCAGAGATTTGATAAAAAAAAACTTACTTTCATCAGGGAAATGACCTTGAAGAGACGTTGTTTTGACATCTCCCGTCAAGTAAGCATATCCCTTAGGGATTTGATGAAATTCCTAATTTCGTCATTTCCCTGCGACATATATAAATTAATGTGTTTGACATGAAAAATATGTAAGAGGGTATTCTAGTCTAGAAATTTGAAAAAAAAGCTTATTATTTTTTCCCATATTCAAATCTTAAACATTTAAGACTCTGCACCCCTAAGAGGATTTTTCAAAATTATAATTATTTTCGGAGTTATAGATATTTTAGTGATGCGGCATATAAACCGCCTCGGTCGGAACGAATCGAACAATAGACTATAGGAATCCTCCCTATACCTGAGATCGTATTCACCTCGTAAAACCATTCGTACTCTTTATATATAGGGTGTTTCCGAATGCCGTGTACAAACTTGGAGGGGAGGTAGAGAACATGTTGAGGAGCAATAATTACATAGGAAAGCATGGACGGAAACGTAACACTAACAAGATACAGAGACACACAGTAAGGCCACAATACAGAATGTGGTATAAAAAGCTTTGTTACACAAAAAGCAATAAATAAAAAGTATGACATAAAAATATCACAGGAGGTGTTCGAAATTGCGGCCATTTGCATGTATGCATGCACAACACCGAAGCGACACGGATTTGCGGACATGTTCGAAAATACCCGGCGATTTACTGATCGTAGCAGCAACGATAGACATTCATGCCAACAGGTCCAAGTCAATTTCCGATGGCTATAATGTAGATGAGGTGAATATCCGTCAACTCGGCGTTCGTATAACGATTTACATTCATCGCACGTTGTCCATGTCTGAAATGAGGAAACTGTATGTGTCGACCTTTAGAACTTGCATACAGCACCACTTATCATTTTCCGCCCATGCTTGTCCATGTAATTATTCTCATGATGTTCTCTACCCCCTCCAAGTTTGTACACAGCATTCGAAGACACCCTTTATATTTTAAAATACACTGCTGGCCACCGTAAATGCAACACCAAGAAAGACAAGAGATAGCGCAACAAAATTTATTTTGCAGATAACATGTTTTGACCAAGTATCAAATGATTAAATTTATACACTTCTGTGAAATGTGGTTCCTGCCAGAATCAGTAGCCAGTGTAGCCGCCATTGTTAGAGATCACCACTGCCACACGCCTCGGCATTGATTCAAAGAGATTTTGGATGTGTTCTTGGGGTACAGCAGACCAAGCAGCTTCCACACGTTGCCAATGTTGATCTGGTGTGGCAGCTAGGGGTGTAATCTGGATCAATTCTGGTGATTGACGAAGAACCTTCGGACAATGCGTGCCACGTGTGGTCGTGCATTATCCTGTTGAAATATGGCTGTGGCCAAGCCCTGAAGGTAAGGAAGGACAACTGGCTCCAACACCTCGGAGATGTAGCGCTGGCTGTTTAAAGTACCGGCAATGCGTATTAGATGATTTTGCGAGTGTGATATCCAATATCACCCCAAACCATATTACCCGGTGCAGGACCAATATGGCGGTGCATAACGCTGCTGTTCAGCATCTTCTCTCCACGGTGTGTCCAGACTCGAATCCGACCATCGTGTTGCTGCAGAGAGATGCGTGACTCGTCAGTAAAGACAACTTCATTCCATTCTGCCAC